>JAJHSJ010001391.1:0-43735 GCA_021015155.1 Magnolia officinalis
TGACAAGCTACTAGATGAGACCAGAATTGCGTAATTCGGAGACCGTTCGATATCCTAAGAGCATGTTGGTACTCTTTGATCATCTTTTCTCAATATGGAGTCTAAATCTTTCCAAATCGTGCGATCCATCTTAGCTGCATAACTCCATCATTTGATGTCGGATTGGGTCAATTTTAGTCATCCAAAAGGTACTTTTGTCCTCTTTCATTCCTGACTGGAATCGTCGTATTACGAGACCATTTGGGATCCCTAAGTGGGATCATAGTCGTCGGTCCTTAATTTTTACTTCATCTCCTTTTCCAATAGTAACTCTCATAAACACTCTTCCGAGGTCGAATTCAGACTATTTTGAGGTCATTGTAATGGTAACTTATCAAGCTTCCAGATGAGACCAGAATTGCGCAATTCGGAGACCGTTCGATATCCTAAAAGCATGTTGGTACTCTTCGATCGTCTCTTATCAATATGGACTGTAAACGTTTCAAATGGCGCGATCCAACTGAGATGCTCAAAATCCATCCTTTGATGTCGGATTGGCTCAATTTTTTATCATCTGAAAGGTCAATTTAGTGCCTTCAATTCCTCACTGGAATCGTCATATTCTGAGACCATTTGGGCATCCATAGGTGGGATCGCAGTAGTCAGTCCATCCGGATTTTTTCCTTCATCTCCTTTCCCATAGTAACCCTCATAAGACTCTTCTGAGGTCGAATTCAGACTATTTTGAGGTAATTGTAATGTTACTGACAAGCATCCAGATGAGACAAGAATTACGTAATTCGGAGACCGTTCGATATCCTAAAGCATGGTGGTACTCTTCGATCGTCTTTTTCAATATTGAGTCTAAATCTTTCGAAATCATGCGATTCAACTTAGATGCTCATAACTCCATCTTTTGATGTCAGATTGGGTCAATTTCTATTCATCTGAAAGTACTTTTGTGCTCTTTCGTTCCTGATTGGAATCGTTGTATTCTGAGACCATTTGGGATCCATAAGTGGGATCATGGTCGTCGGTCCTGAATTTTTCCTTCAGCACATTTTCCAAAAGTAACCCTCATAAACACTCTTCTGAGGTCGAATTCAGACTTTTGAGGTGATTGTAATTGTAACTTGACAAGCTACTAGATGAGACCAGAATTGCGTAATTCGGAGACCGTTCGATATCCTAAAAGCATGTTGGTACTCTTTGATCATCTTCCCAATATGGAGTCTAAATCTTTCCAAATCGCGCGATCCATCTTAGATGCTCATAACTCCATCATTTGATGTCGGATTGGGTCAATTTTTAGTCATCCAAAAGATATTTTTGTCTCTTTCATTCCTGACTGGAATCGTCGTATTACGAGACCATTTGGGATACATACATAAGTGGGATCATAGTCGTCGGTCCTTAATTTTCCTTCATCTCCCTTTCCAATAGTAACTCTAATAAACACTCTTCCGAGGTCGAATTCAGACTATTTTGAGGTCATGTAATGGTAAGTTATCAAGCTCCAGATGAGACCAGAATTGCGCAATTCCGAGACCGTTCGATATCCTAAAAGCATGTTGGTACTCTTCGATCATCTTTTCTCAATATGGACTGTAAACCTTTCAAATGGCGCGATCCAACTGAGATGCTCATAAATCCATCCTTTGATGTCGGATTGGGTCAATTTTTACTCATTTGAAAGGTCAATTTAGTGCCTTCCATTCGTCACTGGAATCGTCATATTCTGAAACCATTTGGGCATCCATAGGTGGGATCGCAGTAGTCCTCTTGATTTTGTCCTTCATCTCCTTTTTCCAATAGTAACCGTCATAAAGACTCTTCTGAGGTCAAATTCAGACTATTTTGAGGTCATTGTAATGGTAACTTGACAAGCTTCCAGATGAGAACAGAATTGCGCAATTCGGAGACCATTCGATATCCTAAAAGCATGGTGGTACTCTTGATCGTCTTTTTCAATATGGAGAGTAAATCTTCCAAATTGTGCGATCCAACTTAGATGCTCAGAACTCCATCATTTGATGTTAGATTGGGTCAATTTCTATTCATCTGAAGTTACTTTGTGTTCTTTCATTCCTGAATGGAATCGTCGTATTCCGAGACCATTTGGGATCCATAAGTGGGATCACGGTCGTCGATCCTAAATTTCTCCTTCAGCAAATTTTCCAAAAGTAACCCTCATAAACACTCTTCGAGGTCGAATTCAGACTATTTTGAGGTCATTGTAATGGTAACTTGACAAGCTTCCAGATGAGACTAGAATTGCGTAATTCGGAGACCGTTCGATATCCTAAAAGCATGTTGGTACTCTTCGATCGTCTTTTCTCAATATGGAGTGTAAACAATTCAAATTGCGTGATCCAACAAAGATGCCCATAACTCCATCGTTTGATGTCAGATTGGCTTAATTTTTAGGCATCCGAAAGGTCAATTTAGTTCCTTTCATTCCTCACTGGAATCGTCGTATTCCGAGACCATTTGGGCATCCATAGGTAGGATCCCAATCATCGATCCTGATTTTTCCTTCATCTCCTTTTCCAATAGTAACCCTCATTAGCACTCTTCAGAGGTCGAATTCAGACTATTTTGAGGTGATTGTAATTGTAACTTGACAAGCGACTAGATGAGACCAGAATTGCGTAATTCGGAGACCGTTCGATATCCTAAGAGCATGTTGGTACTCTTTGATCATCTTTTCTCAATATGGTGTCTAAATCTTTCCAAATCGTGCGATCATCTTAGATGCTCATAACTCCATCATTTGATGTCGGATTGGGTCAATTTTAGTCATCCAAAAGGTACTTTAGTCCTCTTTCATTCCTTACTGGAATCGTCGTATTACGAGACCATTTGGGATCCATAAGTGGGATCATAGTCGTCGGTCCTTAATTTTTCCTTCATCTCCTTTTCCAATAGTAACTCTCATAAACACTCTTCCGAGGTCGAATTCAGACTATTTTGAGGTCATTGTAATGGTAACATATCAAGCTTCCAGATGAGACCAGAATTGCGCAATTCGAGAGACCGTTCGATATCCTAAAAGCATGTTGGTACTCTTCGATCGTCTTTTCTCAATATGAACTGTAAACCTTTCAAATGGCGCAATCCAACAAAGATGCTCATAAATTTATCCTTTGATGTCGGATTGGCTCAATTTTTTGTCATCTGAAAGGTCAATTTAGTGCCTTTCATTCCTCACTGGAATCGTCATATTTTGAGACCATTTGGGCATCCATAGGTGGGATCGCAGTAGTCCATTCAGATTTTTTCCTTCATCTCCTTTTTCCAATAGTAACCCTCATAAAGACTCTTCTGAGGTCGAATTCAGACTATTTTGAGGTCATTGTAATGGTAACTTGACAAGCTTCCAAATGAGACCAGAATTGCGCAATTCGGAGACCGTTCGATATCCTAAAAGCATGGTGGTACTCTTCGATCGTCTTTTTTCAATATGGGGTCTAAATCTTTCCAAATCGTGCGATCCAACTTAGATGCTCATAACTCCATCATTTGATGTCAGATTGGGTCAATTTCTATTCATCTGAAAGTTACTTTTGTGCTCTTCGTTCCTGATTGGAATCGTCGTATTCCGAGACCATTTGGGATCCATAAGTGGGATCATGGTCGTCGGTCCTGATTTTTCCTTCAGCACATTTCCAAAAGTAACCCTCATAAACACTCTTCTGAGGTCAAATTCAGACTATTTTGAGGTGATTGTAATTGTAACTTGACAAGCTACTAGATGAGACCAGAATTGCGTAATTCGAAGACCGTTCGATATCCTAAAAGCATGTTGGTACTCTTTGATCATCTTTTCCCAATATGGAGTCTAAATCTTTCCAAATCACGCGATACATCTTAGGTGCTCATAACTCCATCATTTGATGTCGGATTGGGTCAATTTTAGTCATCCAAAAGGTACTTTTGTCCTCTTTCATTCCTGATTGGAATCGTCGTATTACGAGACCATTTGGGATCCATAAGTGGGATCATAGTCGTCGGTCCTTAATTTTTCATTCATCTCCTTTTCCAATAGTAACTCTAATAAACACTCTTCCGAGGTCGAATTCAGACTTTTGATGTCATTGTAATGGTAACTTATCAAGCTTCCAGATGAGACCAGAATTGCGCAATTCAGAGACCGTTCGATATCCTAAAAGCATGTTGGTACTCTTCGATCGTCTTTTCTCAATATGGACTGTAAACCATTCAAATGGCGCGATCCAACTGAGATGCTCAAATCCATCCTTTGATGTCGGATTGGCTCAATTTTTACTCATTTGAAAGGTCAATTTAGTGCCTTTCATTCGTCACTGGAATCGTCATATTCTGAGACCATTTGGGCATCCATAGGTGGGATGCAGTAGTCCATCCTGATTTTCTCCTTCACCTCCTTTTCCAATAGTAACCCTCATAAAGACTCTTCTGAGGTCGAATTCAGACTATTTTGAGGTCATTGTAATGGTAACTTGACAAGCTTCCAGATGAGACGAGAATTGGGCAATTCGGAGACCGTTCGATATCCTAAAAGCATGGTGGTACTCTTCGATCGTCTGTTTTCAATATGGGGTCTAAATCTTTCCAAATCGTGCGATCCAACTTAGATGCTCATAACTCCATCATTTGATGTCAGATTGGGTCAATTCTATTCATCTGAAAGTTACTTTTGTGCTCTTTCATTCCTGATTGGAATCGTCGTATTCCGAGACCATTTGGGATCCATAAGTGGGATCATGGTCGTCGGTCCTGAATTTTTCCTTCAGCACTTTCCAAAAGTACCCTCATAAACACTCTTCCGAGGTCGAATTCAGACTATTTTGAGGTCATTGTAATGGTAAACTTGACAAGCTTCCAGATGAGACTAGAATTGCGTAATTCGGAGACCGTTCGATATCCTAAAAGCATGTTGGTACTCTTCGATCGTCTTTTCTCAATATGGAGTGTAAACCATTTCAAATTGCGTGATCCAACAAAGATGCCATAACTCATCGTTTGATGTCAGATTGGCTTAATTTTTAGGCATCCGAAAGGTCAATTTAGTTCCTTTCATTCCTCACTGGAATCGTCGTATTCTGAGACCATTTGGGCATCCATAGGTAGGATCCCAATCGTCGATCCTGATTTTTCCTTCATCTCCTTTTCCAATAGTAACCCTCATAAGCACTCTTCAGAGGTCGAATTCAGACTATTTTGAGGTGACTGTAATTGTAACTTGACAAGCTACTAGATGAGACCAGAATTGCGTAATTCGGAGACCGTTCGATATCCTAAGAGCATGTTGGTACTCTTTGATCATCTTTTCTCAATATGGTGTCTAAATCTTTCCAAATCGTGCGATCCATCTTAGATGCTCATAACTCCATCATTTGATGTCGGATTGGGTCAATTTTTAGTCATCCAAAAGGTACTTTAGTCCTCTTTCATTCCTTACTGGAATCGTCGTATTACGAGACCATTTGGGATCCATAAGTGGGATCATAGTCGTCGGTCCTTAATTTTTCCTTCATCTCCTTTTCCAATAGTAACTCTCATAAACACTCTTCCGAGGTCGAATTCAGACTATTTTGAGGTCATTGTAATGGTAACTTATCAAGCTTCCAGATGAGACCAGAATTGCGCAATTCGGAGACCGTTCGATATCCTAAAAGCATGTTGGTACTCTTCGATCGTCTTTTCTCAATATGAACTGTAAACCTTTCAAATGGCGCAATCCAACAAAGATGCTCATAAATCCATCCTGATGTCGGATTGGCTCAATTTTTGTCATCTGAAAGGTCAATTTAGTGCCTTTCATTCCTCACTGGAATCGTCATATTTTGAGACCATTTGGGCATCCATAGGTGGGATGCAGTAGTAGTTCCATGATTTTTCCTTCATCTCCTTTTTCCAATAGTAACCCTCATAAAGACTCTTCTGAGGTCGAATTCAGACTATTTGAGGTCATTGTAATGGTAACTTGACAAGCTTCCAAATGAGACCAGAATTGCGCAATTCGGAGACCGTTCGATATCCTGAAGCTAAAGCTGGTGGTACTCTTCGATCGTCTTTTTTCAATATGGGGTCTAAATCTTTCCAAATCGTGCGATCCAACTTAGATGCTCATAACTCCATCATTTGATGTTAGATTGGGTCAATTTCTATTCATCTGAAAGTTACTTTTGTGCTCTTTCGTTCCTGATTGGAATCGTCGTATTCCGAGACCATTTGGGATCCATAAGTGGGATCATGGTCGTCGGTCCTGAATTTTTCCTTCAGCACATTTTCCAAAAGTAACCCTCATAAACACTCTTTCTGAGGTCAAATTCAGACTATTTTGAGGTGATTGTAATTGTAACTTGACAAGCTACTAGATGAGACCAGAATTGCGTAATTCGAAGACCGTTCGATATCCTAAAAGCATGTTGGTACTCTTTGATCATCTTTTCCCAATATGGAGTCTAAATCTTTCCAAATCACGCGATCCATCTTAGGTGCTCATAACTCCATCATTTGATGTCGGATTGGGTCAATTTTTAGTCATCCAAAAGGTACTTTTGTCCTCTTTCATTCCTGATTGGAATCGTCGTATTACGAGACCATTTGGGATCCATAAGTGGGATCATAGTCGTCGGTCCTTAATTTTTCCTTCATCTCCTTTTCCAATAGTAACTCTAATAAACACTCTTCCGAGGTCGAATTCAGACTATTTTGATGTCATTGTAATGGTAACTTATCAAGCTTCCAGATGAGACCAGAATTGCGCAATTCGGAGACCGTTCGATATCCTAAAAGCATGTTGGTACTCTTCGATCGTCTTTTCTCAATATGGACTGTAAACCATTCAAATGGCGCGATCCAACTGAGATGCTCATAAATCCATCCTTTGATGTCGGATTGGCTCAATTTTTACTCATTTGAAAGGTCAATTTAGTGCCTTTCATTCGTCACTGGAATCGTCATATTCTGAGACCATTTGGGCATCCATAGGTGGGATTGCAGTAGTCCATCCTGATTTTCTCCTTCACCTCCTTTTCCAATAGTAACCCTCATAAAGACTCTTCTGAGGTCGAATTCAGACTATTTTGAGGTCATTGTAATGGTAACTTGACAAGCTTCCAGATGAGACGAGAATTGCACAATTCGGAGACCGTTCGATATCCTAAAAGCATGGTGGTACTCTTCGATCGTCTGTTTTCAATATGGGGTCTAAATCTTTCCAAATCGTGCGATCCAACTTAGATGCTCATAACTCCATCATTTGATGTCAGGTTGGGTCAATTTCTATTCATCTGAAAGTTACTTTTGTGCTCTTTCATTCCTGATTGGAATCGTCGTATTCCGAGACCATTTGGGATCCATAAGTGGGATCATGGTCGTCGGTCCTGAATTTTTCCTTCAGCACATTTTCCAAAAGTAACCCTCATAAACACTCTTCCGAGGTCGAATTCAGACTATTTTGAGGTCATTGTAATGGTAACTTGACAAGCTTCCAGATGAGACTAGAATTGCGTAATTCGGAGACCGTTCGATATCCTAAAAGCATGTTGGTACTCTTCGATCGTCTTTTCTCAATATGGAGTGTAAACCATTTCAAATTGCGTGATCCAACAAAGATGCCCATAACTCCATCGTTTGATGTCAGATTGGCTTAATTTTTAGGCATCCGAAAGGTCAATTTAGTTCCTTTCATTCCTCACTGGAATCGTCGTATTCCGAGACCATTTGGGCATCCATAGGTAGGATCGCAGTCGTCGGTCCTGAATTTTCCTTCATCTCCTTTTCCAATAGTAACCCTCATAAGCACTCTTCAGAGGTCGAATTCAGACTATTTTGAGGTGATTGTAATTTTAACTTGACAAGCTACTAGATGAGACCAGAATTGCGTAATTCGGAGACCGTTCGATATCCTAAGAGCATGTTGGTACTCTTTGACCATCTTTTCTCAATATGGAGTCTAAATCTTTCCAAATCATGCGATCCATCTTAGATGCCCATAACTCCATCATTTGATGTCGGATTGGGTTAATTTTTAGTCATCCAAAAGGTACTTTTGTCCTCTTTCATTCCTGACTAGAATCGTCGTATTACGAGACCATTTGGGATCCATAAGTGGGATCATAGTCGTCGGTCCTTAATTTTTCCTTCATCTCCTTTTCCAATAGTAACTCTCATAAACACTCTTCCGAGGTCGAATTCAGACTATTTTGAGGTCATTGTAATGGTAACTTATCAAGCTTCCAGATGAGACCAGAATTGCACAATTCGGAGACCGTTCGATATCCTAAAAGCATGTTGGTACTCTTCGATCGTCTCTTCTCAATATGGACTGTAAACGTTTCAAATGGCGCGATCCAACTGAGATGCTCATAAATCCATCCTTTGATGTCGAATTGGCTCAATTTTTTGTCATCTGAAAGGTTAATTTAGTGCCTTCAATTCCTCACTAGAATCGTCATATTCTGAGACCATTTGGGCATCCATAGGTGGGATCGCAGTAGTCCATCCAGATTTTTTCCTTCATCTCCTTTTCCAATAGTAACCCTCATAAAGACTCTTCTGAGGTCGAATTCAGACTATTTTGAGGTAATTGTAATGGTAACTTGACAAGCTTCCAGATGAGACCAGAATTGCGTAATTCGGAGACCATTCGATATCCTAAAAGCATGGTGGTACTCTTCGATCGTCTTTTTTCAATATTGAGTCTAAATCTTTCCAAATCGTGCGATTCAACTTAGATGCTCATATCTCCATCATTTGATGACAGATTGGGTCAATTTCTATTCATCTGAAAGTTACTTTTGTGCTCTTTCGTTCCTGATTGGAATCGTTGTATTCCGAGACCATTTGGGATCCGTAAGTGGGATCATGGTCGTCGGTCCTGAATTTTTCCTTCAGCACATTTTCCAAAACCACCCTCATAAACACTCTTCTGAGGTCGAATTCAGACTATTTTGAGGTGATTGTAATTGTAACTTGACAAGCTACTAGATGAGACCAGAATTGCGTAATTCGGAGACCGTTCGATATCCGAAAAGCATGTTGGTACTCTTTGATCATCTTTTCCCATTATGGAGTCTAAATCTTTCCAAATCGCACGACCCATCTTAGATGCTCATAACTCCATCATTTGATGTTGGATTGGGTCAATTTTTAGTCATCCAAAAGGTACTTTTGTCCTCTTTCATTCCTGACTGGAATCGTCGTATTACGAGACCATTTGGGATACATAAGTGGGATCATAGTCGTCGGTCTTTAATTTTTCCTTCATCTCATTTTCCAATAGTAACTCTAATAAACACACTTCCGAGGTCGAATTCAGACTATTTTGAGGTCATTGTAATGGTAACTTATCAAGCTTCCAGATGAGACCAGAATTGCGCAATTCGGAGACCGTTCGATATTCGAAAAGCATGGTGGTACTCTTCGATCGTCTTTTTTCAATATGGAGTTTAAATCTTTCCAAATCGTTCGATCCAACTTAGATGCTCATTACTCCATCATTTGATGTCAGATTGGGTCAATTTCTATTCATCCGAAAGTTACTTTTGTGCTCTTTCATTCCTGAATGGAATCGTCGTATTCCGAGACCATTTGGGATCCATAAGTGGGATCATGGTCGTCGATCCTCAATTTCTCCTTCAGCACATTTTCCAAAAGTAACCATTATAAACACTCTTCCAAGGTCGAATTCAGACTATTTTGAGGTCATTGTAATGGTAACTTGACAAGCTTCCAGATGAGACTAGAATTGCGTAATTCGGAGACCGTTCGATATCCTAAAAGCATGTTGGTACTCTTCGATCGTCTTTTCTCAATATGGAGTGTAAACCATTTCAAATTGCGTGATCCAACAAAGATGCTCATAACTCCATCGTTTTATGTCAGATTGGCTTAATTTTTAGGCATCCGAAAGGTCAATTTAGTTCCTTTCATTCCTCACTGGAATCGTCGTATTCCGAGACCATTTGGGCATCCATAGGTAGGATCGCAGTCGTCGTCCTCCTGATTTTTCTTCATCTCCTTTTCCAATAGTAACCCTCATAAGCACTCTTCAGAGGTCGAATTCAGACTATTTTGAGGTGATTGTAATTTTAACTTGACAAGCTACTAGATGAGACCAGAATTGCGTAATTCGGAGACCGTTCGATATCCTAAGAGCATGTTGGTACTCTTTGATCTTCTTTTCTCAATATGGAGTCTAAATCTTTCCAAATCGTGCGATCCATCTTAGATGCTCATAACTCCATCATTTGATGTCGGATTGGGTCAATTTTTAGTCATCCAAAAGGTACTTTTGTCCTCTTTCATTCTTGACTGGAATCGTCGTATTACGAGACCATTTGGGATCCATA
Source organism: Magnolia officinalis (assembly GCA_021015155.1). Lineage (NCBI taxonomy): Eukaryota > Viridiplantae > Streptophyta > Magnoliopsida > Magnoliales > Magnoliaceae > Magnolia > Magnolia officinalis. The sequence goes on from JAJHSJ010001391.1 coordinate 10,323, forward strand.
AGTGGGATCATAGTCGTCGGTCCTTAATTTTTCCTTCATCTCCTTTTCCAATAGTAACTCTCATAAACACTCTTCCGAGGTCGAATTCAGACTATTTTGAGGTCATTGTAATGGTAACTTATCAAGCTTCCAGATGAGACCAGAATTGCGCAATTCGGAGACCGTTCGATATCCTAAAAGCATGTTGGTACTCTTCGATCGTCTTTTCTCAATATGGACTGTAAACCTTTCAAATGGTGCGATCCAACTGAGATGCTCATAAATCCATCCTTTGATGTTGGATTGGCTCAATTTTTTGTCATCTGAAAGGTCAATTTAGTGCCTTTCATTCCTCACTGGAATCGTCATATTCTGAGACCATTTGGGCATCCATAGGTGGGATTGCAGTAGTCCATCCTGATTTTCTCCTTCATCTCCTTTTCCAATAGTAACCCTTGTTTCGACAAGAAAACAAAGGTATTTGATTTGGGAATTATCTTATTCAATCATAACAATGAAATAATTACAAAAACAATCATCACACTTCATTGATTCTGAATTCATTTACATCCTCAAGTATCCCTTGATTCTAAGATAGTTTACAAAGAATTCGTTACAAGTTACAGTTATCGTAGTTAAATTTCGGCAGCATAACAGCGCCAATCTCAATCATCTCCTATGACTTAGGAGGAATGGATGAATTGGCCAACAGTCTTCAAGAGGACGGATTCCGGCAGCATAACAGTGCTATTTCTGTCATCTCCTGAAACTTAGGAGGAACACGCCTTTTCATCGATGATTCTTCCTTTTCTCCTGAACAAGAAGAACCTGAAGACTTGAAGACTCGAGCCATTCTGACAGCATAACAGCCCGTTGCTGTTATAGACTGAGCAGCAGTCGGTTTGCGCTGATCCGCGCAAACGATATACTTTGCGCGGGTCCGCGCAAACTATCTTAGCCCTATGCTGCTTTGCGCGGATTAGCGCACAAACTTCAAGAGTCCAATACTCCTTTGCGCGCGGTCGCACAAAGTGCAGGAGTCCAATACTTCGCACCTTCTGTCTTCTCTTTTGTCTTTCTTTCACTTCTGAAATCTTCCAACCCCTTTTGAGAGGAGGAACGGGGTATTTATAGACATTTTCTTCAATGGAAATCTCTGTTCTGGTCGATGTGGGACAAAATAATCAACTAACCCTTTTGATCCCAACATCATATACTTTGCGCGGACACGCGCAAACGATATGATTTGCGCGGTCTCGCGCAAACTGTCATTCCCGTGCAAACTGTCTTCATTGTCCTCTCGCACAACCTGTTCACTTTGCGCGGTTTGGCGCAACTGTTTCACTTTGCGCGAATCTGCGCAAAGTGGTCTTGAAGCTGATTTCTTTATTTTCAAAATTGATTTCTTGATCTTTCTCATCTTCATTTCCTTGCTTATTTTATGCCTCAACAGATGCCCCCTTGATCCGTTCTTTGTTTTTTCTGAAAATTCAAAGAAAAGGATCAACCAGTTATCTTCTGCAGAGTTTGCGTGACCCCGCGCAAAGCTCCGGTCGAGTACTGTATTCGGCCATAAAGGCTATAAATAGTCCAACTACTTAGTCATTTTCACGAACCATTCTCTGCTGAAACTCTGCTCTGGCGATTTTCTTCCGCGCAAACCTCCGGCTTTGCGCGACTCCGCGCAAACCTTTTTACTTTGCGCGATTTTCTTTTGAACTTGAAATTTTCTGCGCAAAGTACTCTGTACTTAACCAATTTTTCCTTTTGAACTGTCCCCAACACTTAGCCATTTTCTTTCTTCTTCTTTTCTTACTTTCTTTATCTTACTTTCATGGCTCGAATTAAACAAACGGCTCGTCTTGTAACTCCTTCTGACTCTCCTCCTTCTGATCAGCCTCCTGCTAAGCGGACAAAGACCACTTCCAAAAATCCCGCTTACTTCAAAGAACCCGTTCTTCCCACCTTCGACTTTTCTGACCGTATTAGATCTTTACCTTCTCCCATTCACAAATCTATATCTTTGGGAGACATCAAATGTCCACCAAAACATGGCAGAGAATATGACTGGGATGAATGGTTGAAGACCACTGCTCATATTCGAACTGATAGTGAGAGAGCACCTCTCCGTGAAGAAACTCCTCCTGCTTCTCGCCCAAAGAAAACTCACCACAATAAGGCGAAAGAATTTGCAGAAAAGATCAAGGAACATAAGAAGAAGAGGCTTCAAAACTCGTGGGACTCAGTACGAGTTGTCGAAGGTATTATGAAGTTTGATAATCCTCATGCGGAGGGCATGACAATCATTCCGATCAAGGTATATCGCCATCAGTCCATGCTAGACTGCGAGTCCAAAGATTACGTTCACGGCGAGAGATTAATGTATACTGAATCATGGACTTCAAGAGAGCCCCGAATCCTGGAGGGAACTATTCGAACTCAGAAACCGCGACAGAGGATAGGAGAAGTTCATCCCATGATCTTCTTAACTCCTTTCCATAATCCTCATGATCTCTTTCCTTCTCATTTTTATGAGACAGTGCGACAACGCTTCAGAGATCGGGAGCAACTCTGGGGACAGGCAGAATTCTGCATCAGAGGCATGTTAACTGCTCGTCGATACTATTCTGAATGGGCGGAAGCTATATTGCTTAAACATACGAGCACTCTTGCAAAGATCGGCCTTTATGATGCAATAGAAGTGACCTCCAAATATTCTATAGGGAACCCAATATTCTGAAAGGTTTCCTTGAATACTGGTCGCCTACAACCAACTCCTTCCATCTTCCTTATGGTGAAATGAGTATATCTCTCTGGGACCTTCACTGCATAGCCGGTCTCACAATAACAGGCAAATTCTATGATGAATTCATTCCAACAAACAGAGAATTGGCCTTTGTATCTTCTCCAGACCGCAAGCCTTCCATTTCTGAGACTACTATAGAGTTATTCAAAGAGATGGGCAAATTTCCCAACCTCCACAAAATTTCCCCTCTTCAATGGCTAGCTCATTTTTCTAGGGGTCTCAGGTATTTATCAATCCAACAACTGATCTTCCTCCTTGTATTCTTGCTATTTAGCCATTCTTGCATATTAACCTCCTTATTTTCTTTGAAGGTTTCGCGACTGCCACTCTAAAGAACTAACAAAGCTTCGAGATGCAATAAGAAGAAAGCCAGAATATAGTTCTTTCGGAGAGCTTGCAGCATTCTTGGCTTACTGGCTAAGCTTAGTTGTATTGCCCAGCTCCAAATGGGCAGATGCTATTCGTCCCAGTGTTTTTGTTGTGGCTGGTGCTTTAGCGGAGGGCCATAAATATTCTCTTGCTCCTCCCGTATTATGTTCTATCTACAGGGCTCTTGGAGAAGTCGCTACTCACATAAAAGACCCAATTCTTGGAGCTTCATCTGCGTATACTTCTTGGCATTATATTACGGGGTGGCTTGGAGTTTATTTTCCCTGGACTTTTGAAGCTCCGGAACAAGCATATACTCATCCTTCTCACCTTCCACTCTGGTTCTTCCAGCAAAGAGCAATGGCAAAAAGGGCATATGAGTGGGTTGCCAACAAAATTCGGGATGATGATCAGATAAACTTTTTTCAGTTCCGCCTACATCGCTACACCGAAGATACAGATATGGTGGACAACGAAACCCTTACTGCAGCAGAAAGAGCTTTCTTCTTTTTTTCCATTCGATCATGTAGTTTGCCTCTTCGGAAAGGGACAGAATTCTGGAGAGAACCTTATTACCCCAGTCGCTTTGCTCGTCAATTTGGTTATGATCAAACTGTACCACAAGACTGCGGGCTTGTTACCAGAAAAATGCGCTGCTATGGAACTGGTCCTCTTAACTGGGCCATGATATGGAAACAGTTGTTGAATGGTTGCGTTGGATCCCTCTTCATAATCCCAAGATGTGATCGCATCGTTCGTACATCGTATAGCTGGATGCGATGGTGGGATCACCAATCATACCTAGTTACTAAATGCTTGCCAGTAGATTCTTCTATCTTTCTTCATCCGCCCAGACTGAAGGGCAGAAATTTAGAGAGCGGAATTGGCTATATTCCAGAAAAGAGTCATGCATCTCATCCCGGAGAGATCTGTAGGAAGATATCTTTGGAAGATCCGATTCGTGAAATCAAGCCCATTAATACTTTGGATGGCTGGTTTGCTTACGGAGATCTGAGAGAATTCGAGAAATCTCGTCGGGACTCTTCATATCAAGCCGCAGGCGATGCTGTAGGTGCCTCTTCTCCAATTCCTGTAGAGACTGCAGCGGTTCAAGAAGGACCAGCTATTGGTACTTCCGTATCTCCTTCACAACCCCTTGGTCCTAGTCCATCTTCTCCGATGACTAGATCAAGAACGCGTTTGCAAACATCATCCCCTATTCCTTCCGAAATGACTCGCCAAGCATCTGCTTCCCCTATGGTCCAAGAGTCTGCACCGGAGAGCAGCAAACCCATTTCTTACAAAGGGAAGCAGGTTATTATTGAAGAGGTTGACGAAGAAAATTTGGAAGATGAAAGTTCAGCTTCATCATCAGATACAACTGAATCTTCACAATACGACGACAGCGGAGATAGCGATAGCGGTGAAGATAAAGATGATGATTTTGAAGAAGGTGAAGTTGATATTGGCGAAGAAGAGGAAACAACTGTGAAAGAAATTGAGGTAGAATCTTCCCCTGCAATTGCTAAGACTTTTCCTGGCGCCAATGTTCCTGTTAAATCTCCTGCAGCTGAGAAAGATGATGAGGAAATTTTAGATTATGGAGAATATGGGTATTCACCAGGTAAAGGAAATTTTCATATACATATTTCATTTCAACAATTATATATATATATATGTTTAATCATTGCGTCTCCCTTTTTAGGCGCCCAAGTTGCGGAAATAGGTGCTATCTCTCCAATGAACCCTCCTGTGGTAACTTCACCAAAAGCACCCGTAATTCCATTGGTAGTGCAAAGAGTAGTGGCTCGCGAAATCATATTTCCTACAGAGACTACTGACTTGCCAACTCCGACTACCAGAGATTCAAGTACGGAGGCTAGAGCACCATCCTTTGTTGATATGGTGGAGTTGGGCCCTTCTATGATTCAGAGAACTTCTCCTTCTGTTAGTCATGCTCCAGTAGTAGGTATATATATATATTGAGTATCTTTACTTAAGACTATATATTTCATAATAATATATTGAATATCTTTCTTCTTTTGCTATAGGAACTTCTCCTTGCAGCGGTGCAGCTAGTTCTGATTCTGTAGCCACTACTTCTGAAATATCGTCTTTTGCGAAGATCCCTATTCACAAAATGCTTATGGTGAAATATTCTTTGTCAGCAATAATCTATAACTTCAGAAATCCTGATCAATGGTTAGATTTGGATGTTGCTATAGAAGTTTTGGAAAGCTCTGCCAAGATGGCCAGAATAAACATATCTCCTTTGCGAGATTCTCTCCTTAGATTCCGTGATTCGGTAATTTCTTTGGCATCGGTAGAGAATGTTCCAATTGCCCCTGAGATTTTAGAGTATAGAAAGCAGCTAGCTTCATCTCAAGATCAAGTCTTTCTATCGGCTTCATCGATTTCTAAACTTGAACAAGAGCGTATGATTCTTCAAGATCAACAAAAGGCTTATATTGATGGAAAAGCGATTATCCAAGATCGTATTGCAGTCCTGAAGGAGGAAATCTCTCAACTGGAGAGAAGGTATCATGAGCAATCTTTAGCCCTTCAAGATGTTGAAGAGAAGATACGAGCAAATGCTCAATCCATTGATATTGAAAAATCTGCACAACTTCAAGGAAAAGAAATGATCGCTTCTTTGGAGGATAAACTCGCTGGCGTTCCTGATCAAGCAAAGCTTATTCTTGAAGAAAAACCTAAACATGATGCAACTCGGACACAATTGAAAGAAGATATGTGCAGATATATGGAAGTAATGGGGATTACAGAAGATCTTTAAACATGTAATTTTGAACATGTAATCTTTTGCTTTCATGTTTCTTTTGGACATAATTTATTTGACTTTTTGCTTTCATGATAACATTTATTTGAGATGTTTATAATAGCATTTTCATATTGTATGTTTATACTTAATATTATTAAATTATATTTATACTCTATACAGTAATTTCATTATATCCTTTACAATTTCTAAGTCTTTTATGCTTTGTTAGTGCGGGACTCTCTATGTGAGTATTTAGATTGGCGGTACTAAGTTTTGATTTAATTAGCCACACACAGTTTAAGCTCATGAGTAGTGGAGCATGCGCACACACACAGTTTATGCTCATGAGTAGTGGAGCACTTATGGGTCTTATGTGATGGCCACTGTAACTCTCTAGAGTTCTCTTTTGGGCTTCTCACTGCCTTGAGCTCATGGTCACGGTCCATCAGAGGGGCCCATTGACGCTACCGGACGGTGAACTGTTGGTTTTACGCACAGGGTTGGCCACGGTAACTCTCTAGAGTTCGCAGGGCTCGCAAGGCTACCTTTGGGCACCAAATCTAGGGTCGCCAGTCCATCAATGAGTAGGTTTAAGCCCTTCCTCACGAGTTACTACTGAAATCAAACCCTAGACCTGGAGGGTCTTACGCACGGTTGGCATAAAGCTCGCACTGCGGCCCCTGTTTTCTTCGTCTGCAAGGTCGAGCCCATTCACAGGAGGGCATTTTCATCCGTTCCCCGTGGCGCTGCCGGAAGCTATACAGACGGCATGGGAGTTACGGTGACTAGTCTTCGCGGATTTATGGCCTTTTAGACTTTGAATCCTTGACTTCGTCGGCTGCCCGCATGGGTGCGCACGATGGTCTTCGCGGGCTTTTTAGGGCCACTGACTCCTCGCCGCTGCCCGAATGGCGATCTTCATAGGTCTTACGTATAGTTGGCCGACTCTTTTTAGAGCTTGATCCTTTGAGAGCATTTTTTTTTTTTTTTTTTTTTTTTTACAGAGCTTGATCTTTTGATTTGGCTCCATTTGGCTCTTTTAGGATTTGGCTTGGCTATACTACCTCTTTGATTGTTATTGATGTATCCTTACTTTTGATAATATCTTCAAGAATATCCGTGCCTTGTAAGGCAATAATATTTATCTTCAAAAGTCCGTGCCGCCTTATGAGGCAATAATATTTATATTATATATATATATATATATATATATATATATATATATATATATATATATATATATATATGATCATCATCATTTGCAAATATAGTAGATATTTTGAGAATATCTTCAAGAAGACCCATCTTATGTAAGGCAAAATATTTCCAGCTGATATTTCCAGCTTAAATGATATCTTCTAGAGAATCTTCAGGATGATATTAACTTTGTCAATCTTACTTGATGATGATGGTCATATATATTTTTCAGATTTGATGCTTGATAATTGACATGTTCGTGAACTTTCTCTTCATAGCTTCTTTTGTTGACATATAGACATGATTTTATTCATCTTTGCCCCCTTTTAATACAGAATCATTATACTGATAATATTCTGAGTCAAAATCAGCATGTCTATCTTCAGGGGTAGTATCTTTTGATGAAGCGGGCGTTGACAGGTATACTGATACCCTGTCCCTCTTGATTTGCGATTCTATATGCCCCATTGGAGTATACTTCTTTTACCACATATGGACCGTCCCATTTAGGCTCGAACTTGCCCCCTGTCCGGCGAGTGACCACTATAGGTCTTTTCAGCATTAACACCATATCCCCTTTTTTGAAAGAGCGGTATTTAACTTGTTTATCAAAGGCAGCCGATATTCTAGCCTGATATGACTGTAACCGCTGCTGAGCTACAAGACGCTTCTCATCAAGCAGATCTAATTCTTTCAGCCTTTTTTTGCATTTTCATCATCTGTTATAGACTGATGTACTGCTATCCGGAGTGATGCCACCTGCATTTCAATTGGGATAACTGTTTCTATTCCATAAATTAATGAATAAGGTGTCGCCCCTGTTGCTGTACGATGAGTGGTTCTGTAGGCCCATAATGCTTCTTGTAACTTTTCATCCCAATCGCGTTTATTGCCCGTCACCGTTTTTTTCATTATTTTGACGATCGTTTTGTTAAACGCCTCTGCTAGTCCATTGGCTGGAGGTGTTGAAAACGAATGCTGAATGCCAAACTTCTGACATAACTTTTCCATGCCTCTATTCTTAAAAGGAGTGCCATTATCAGTGATGATCTTTGTCGGAATACCATGATGATATATTATAGCATGCCGGATGAAATTGACCACGTCTTTCTCTTTAACACTACGCAAGGCGACTGCTTCGGTCCATTTGGAGAAATAGTCTGTTGCTGCCAGGATGTACTGTTTTCCTTTTGATGAAGGGGGATTTATAGAACCAATCACGTCGAGTCCCCATGCTGAAAAAGGCCAAGAAGTAACAGACTGATGTAAATCTTCTGGGGGAACATGTATTACATCCCCGTGTATTTGGCATTCGTGACATCTCTTTGCATATTCTATTGCATCTTTGAACATAGTAGGCCAATAATAACCCATTCGATGTACTCTATGGCACAAATTTCGGCCGGCTTGATGTGCTCCACATTCACCTGAATGTGCTTCCCGCAGCATTTGATTTGCTTCTTGCTTGTCTAAGCATCTTAGCAGCATTCCATTGTAAGATTTTCTATACAATACTTCACTGCCTATGACAAATTTGCTTGATCGCTGCTTAATCTGCTGTCTTTGCGCATTATCTTCTGGCAAGATATTATACTTGAGATAATCAACGAAAGGCTGACGCCAATCACCTATCATTACTTCTAGACAAGATACAGGAAACATTTCAACGGTTTCTTCAATAACTTCTGCAGATGGCAAAAATCTTCTTTCTTCTATAGTTACTTGAAGAGGACTTCGATTTGTGTAAGACAAAGCTGCTGCTAGACCAGCTAAAGCGTCCGCTTTTGCATTCTCAGAGCGTGGTACATGTTTAATTTCCACATGATGAAACTGTTCAAGCAACTGTTGTGCCTTTCGATAATAGGGCAGAAGTTCTTCTTTCCTTACTTCGAATTCCGTTGTTAACTGATTTATAATCAATTTAGAATCTCCGAAGATATGTAATAATTTCACTTCCATTTTCTGAGCTATTTCCATTCCGATGATAAGAGCTCTGTATTCAGCTTCATTGTTTGTACATGTACTGCCCAATGTGAAGGAATATGGCAATAAATCGCCTTGAGGTGTAATGAATATTATTCCTGCCCCCGCTCCCGATATTCGAGCAGCACCATCAAAATACATTTGCCAAAGATTCTGAGATTCAGCCAACATAACCTGTTCATCTGGAAATTCATCATTAATTTCTTCACTTTTTGCTATAGGATGTGCTGCGAGAAATCTGCCATGGCTTGTCCTTTTACTGCTTTCGCCGGTTTATATGAAATAGTATATTCTGACAGCAATAACATCCATTTGGCCAGTCTTCCCGACAACATTGGCCTGGTCATCAAAAATTTTATCGGATCTGCTCTTGAGATCAGAGTTATATCATGGGATAGACAATAATGCCTTAACTTTTGTACAGCGAATATCAGCGCCAAACACTCTTTTTCGATTGATGAATAATTACATTCTGCCCCCATCAATGTTCGACTTAGATAATAAAGAGCAGTCTCTTTTCTGGTTTCGTTTACCTGTGCTAACAAAGCACCCAAAGAATTTGTAGCTGCAGATGTATATAAGATAAGTGGCTTACCTTTCACTGGGGCTGTTAATACTGGTGGCTGTTTCAACAATTCCTTGATTGAGTCAAATGCATTTTGACAGGCGTGATCCCATATAAATTCTGTGTCTTTCTTCATTAACCGGGAAAATGGCTGACATCTTCCTGCAAGATTTGAAATGAAACGACGAATGTATGCCAATTTTCCCTGTAAGCTTTTTAATTCCTTCAATGTCGTTGGTGGCGGCATATTTTGAATAACTTTAATTTTTTCTGGATCAATCTCGATCCCCCTATGCCGTACAACAAAGCCGAGGAACTTTCCAGAAGATACTCTGAAGGCACACTTAGCAGGGTTCATTTTAATTGCTTCTTTCTGAGACGACGGAAGACTGATGCTAAATGTTCACGGTGTTCTTGATGATCTCCCGACCTGACCACCAAGTCATCAACATAGCATTCGACATGTTTATGCATCATATCTTGAAAAATATTTTTCATTGCCCTTTGATACGTTGCCCCAGCATTTTTGAGACCGAAAGGCATAACTTTATAACAATAAATTCCAAGCGGCGTTCTGAAAGCCGTTGCCTCTTCATCTTCAGGTGCCATCCTGATTTGATTATAACCTGCGTATCCGTCCATAAAAGACATAATAGCATACTGAGTAGTGCTATCAATTAATAATTCTGTTATCGGGAGAGGGAAATCATCTTTCGGACATGCTTCATTCAGATCTCTGAAATCGATGCACACTCTAATCTGCCCATTCTTCTTTTTCACCGGAACAATGTTTGATATCCACTTGGGATATTTAACTTCTCTGACGAATCCAACCTTTATTAACTTATTTACTTCTTTTTCAATTAATGGAATCAGGTCTGGATGGAATCGCCTTTGAGCTTGCTTTACTGGTTTCTTTTCTTTGGAAATATTTAATCGATGCATTGCTATGGAAGGTTCCAATCCCGGCATTTCTTCATATGTCCAAGCGAAGACATCCTTATTTTCTCTGAGAAGTTGGCCATATTTCTCAGATTCCTGATCTGAAAGACTGACACTAATAAATGTGTTCCTTGGCTCTTCTGCTGTTCCCAAATTTATTTCTCGTAAGCCATCTATCGTCGGCTGTCCTCCATCTTCTATTTGTTTTGGAGCACTTTCAGGGCACTTGACTACCTTAGCATCTTGTTCTGATATCTGTTTGGCTGGAATCGTATTTACTGATACCATATTTACTGATGATTCTGCTCCTAATCCTTGAAATTTTCTTCGTTTCTCTTGATTGACTCCGAGAGGGATTTGAATTCCTTTCCCATGATTCAGTCCAATGGGCTTGTCACAATCGAAACCCATATTTCTCATGATTTTTTTGCTTACTGCACTGTATTTTCTCAAATTCTGCGGTACTAACTCTCCATGATATATATTGCTTGTGTTTTCATTCTTCACCTCTGCTGCAACGTGGAACTTTATTGCTTCAGGATATTTAGCACTGGCTTTGACTTGAAATGTTCCTGGGGCGACTGCAAATGGCTTACATCTTTCAATATTGGGTAAAGGCATCGTGTAATTGGACTGTAAGACTTTCAGCTGTTCCGTCGACAATAAGGTCAATGGTGGCTGTCCCGGTTGTCTCAGGCGCTTTGGTACAAAATAGAATTTTTTCTTTGTTTCTGTAGTCTCAGGAGATTCCACCCTTTCTTCTCTAACTTTATTCATTTGGAGATCTTTTAAGACTCTCTTTCCATCATCATTTCCCACTTCTTTGGAGAAACATTTATAATAGCTAGCATCAGCAAAGAAAGATTTAGCTTCAGTATAGGGTTTCGCATCAGCCATTACTTTACACTGCATCCCTTCCTTACAGTATTTGAAACATTGGTGTAGAATAGAAGGTATAATATTGTATTGATGTATCCATGGCCTTCCCAAGAGAAGATTATACGTCGTCACAGCATTTATAACATGACATACAACAGAAGTGACTAATTCTCCTACTTCCAATGTTACTGTAATTTTACCGAGCGCGCGTTGTCCATCTTGATTAAACCCCTGTATCATCATTCCACTGGGACGCAAATCTGAACGGCGGTAACCCAATTTAGTAATCATGGATAATGGCAAAATATTTACTGCTGATCCATTGTCTATCATGATCCGTTTTATCTTCTTTTCGCAAATGTACCCTTCTATCATCAATGGCCTGTTATGTTCTGTTTCGCCAATTAAATCATCATCAGAAAAAGATATTACTGGTAGGCAATCCATTTTTTCCTTACTTCTTTCATTCTTCATTTCTGTCAGTAAGGTTTCTCTCACGTCGTGATCAGACAGTGCTTGAATCAAACTTTGTCGAAACTCTTCTGATAACTTGAGCGCATCATAGATACTTAAACGTGCTGATATACCTTTCAAGTGACTAACTACATCATAAGCCACTTTTGTCGCTGTTTCTTCATTTCTACTTCTATCCTTGATGTTCTGCTTTTCAGTCACTTCTTTCCGTATTTTTTCGGCCTTTTGCTTTACTGGACTTGTTATCTGTTTCCCTGATCGCAACGTAATCATTGTCGCGCTTTTTATCGGCCTTCGGTCTCCTTTCTCTTTCATTCCTTGAGTCTTTTCTTGAATTGACAATACATTTATTGTCGCCCTTGTATTCTTTTCTTTGCTTTCGCTTGTTATTATATCCCCTTTATTTATCATTCGCTGTATGATGCACTTTAACATGTAACAATTTTCTGTCGGATGTCCCACTAAACGATGATAACGGCAAAAGTTTCTTTCTCGGGTTCTTTTCGCCTCTTCAGGGCGTTTCGGTTCCGGTAATTCCAGGGTACCTGCTTTTAACAATTGTTGCATCATAGGCACCACGTCCTCTTTGTCAAACTCAAATCCTTCATGAGAATCGAGCATTCTAAGCCTTTTTCCACCGTACCTGTCCCTTGATTGGGTCCAATTTTCTTTTCCTTCCGGCCTTTTGTCTCTTGAACCCTTTACTTCTTGATTTTTCTTATCTCGATCGATGGTGTTAACAGTTGTTCTGCCAGGTATTCTTCTGACAGTTTCATGATGAAATGCTGGCATCTTACGAGTCATTAATTCCAATGCATGGGCTTTGGTAGCCAAATCGCGAAAGGTTCCGATATCAGCACTGGTGAGTCCGAATGCAATTCCTGTCTCCATAGAATTCAGACACATTTTGACTTGTTCTTTTTCTTCTGGCAATTGTCTACACGATGCCCCCAGTGTTTTCCATCTGTCTATGAATTTTTCGACTGGTTCTCCTTCTCGCTGTCGTACTGAAGCTAACTCTGTGATGCTAACATCGCGTTCTGATGAGAAAAAGTTTGACATGAAAGCATCTTGCATTTCTTCCCATGTGCGTATAGACCCTGGTGCTAAATTTGAATACCACCTGAAAGCTTTACTTGTCAATGATGATCCAAATAAGCGTAAACAGTATTGAGGTATTGTGGAGAAATTTCCCATGCTGGTGATGAAATGCATCAGGTGTTCTTCTGGTGATCCTTCCCCATTAAATTTCTGGAAATCGGATGCTTAAAATTGGCTGGAAACGGAACATCCTCTACTTCTCTAGGGTAAGGTGTTCGGTATCTGAAACGACCGGTATTTGCTCGCTCTCTTTCTATTCTGACTGCTTCTTCGACGACTTGTCTTACATCATCTTGCGTTATAGTTCTTGCTGCCGGGACTGACCCTCGTGATCCTATCTCTTGTGGACGAAAGCCTTCAGGTTGGTTTTCTTGTCCATTCGTTGCTCCCATCATGGGTGGAGCCACTATCTGGGCTACATTATGTGCCAGAGTTGTTATAGCTTCCCTGAGGTTCCGGCATTCATCCATTAGCACCCTTTGTGCCTCTGCCATTTGATCAACACGTTCTTCAGTAGATGGCCTATTTCCTTGACCCGTTTCTGCCATATATACTGCGGCCTCCTGACTATTTGTCGAAGTCGTCTTTTGAGTAAAACGAGAATATGTTGACGTAACAGGACTTATAAAGAGGGGAGATACTGGAGTCTCGTTTGATTCTCGTGTACTTCCTGTGCTTTTAACCGATTGGGATGAGCTTGTTTGAGGTGACACAGGCATCGGTGATCCTATCATCAGTGCTTTGCCTTTCTGTGATTCTGTCCATTTGGTTTTTGGAGCAACCAAAGCTGAAAATTATGCAATGAAAACTGCGAAGTAGTTTGTTCAGGATAAATTGCTGGAGGAGCGAGTTCAGGTTTTCTTCTAGCTATGCTACGCGTGACTGGTCCCTCAGTTCTTGGTACAAGTACTTTCACTTCGCGGTTCTTTAAAGTCTTTGCTTTCGTCTTCTTGGACAGGACCAAAGTCCAATTCTCATCACTTTCTTGTGGTTGAGGTGAAACGGAAATAACTCCCACTGTTACTTGAGTCGCTTTGTGCCTGCTTGTAGTGCTTGCCTTCGTATGCTCAGGAGTTTGGTTCGGTGCATATTCAATTACAAATCCGGTGGCGGTGAACCAGAAGTTCACTTTTCTTGCCATGTTAGCCATTAGCAATGTAGTGTGATTGAATTTGGGTACCTTCAATAACAAAGCATTCATGCAATTAGCATATGGAAAATTAAGTAAACTATCTTAGAGATGAAAGGGAGGATGTTCCCACTGAGAGTCGCCATTTTGGCGTCTAGAAGATGCCAAAAACAGTAATGAGAGTTTTGCAACTTTCCAATGTTAGTATTAAATAAGATATAAGTCCCCAGCAGAGTCGCCATTTTGTTTCGACAAGAAAACAAAGGTATTTGATTTGGGAATTATCTTATTCAATCATAACAATGAAATAATTACAAAAACAATCATCACACTTCATTGATTCTGAATTCATTTACATCCTCAAGTATCCCTTGATTCTAAGATAGTTTACAAAGAATTCGTTACAAGTTACAGTTATCGTAGTTAAATTTCGGCAGCATAACAGCGCCAATCTCAATCATCTCCTATGACTTAGGAGGAATGGATGAATTGGCCAACAGTCTTCAAGAGGACGGAGATTCCGGCAGCATAACAGTGCTATTTCTGTCATCTCCTGAAACTTAGGAGGAACACGCCTTTTCGTCGATGATTCTTCCTTTTCTCCTGAACAAGAAGAACCTGAAGACTTGAAGACTCGAGCCATTCTGACAGCATAACAGCCCGTTGCTGTTATAGACTGAGCAGCAGTCGTCGGTCCTGATTTTTCCTTCATCTCCTTTTCCAATAGTAACCCTCATAAGCACTCTTCAGAGGTCGAATTCAGACTATTTTGAGGTGATTGTAATTGTAACTTGACAAGCTACTAGATGAGACCAGAATTGCGTAATTCAGAGACCGTTCGATATCCTAAGAGCATGTTGGTACTCTTTGATAATCTTTTCTCAATATGGAGTCTAAATCTTTCCAAATCGTGTGATCCATCTTATATGCTCATAACTCCATCATTTGACGTCGGATTGGGTCAATTTTTAGTCATCCAAAAGGTACTTTTGTCCTCTTTCATTCCTGACTGGAATCGTCGTATTACGAGACCATTTGGGATCCATAAGTGGGATCAGAGTCGTCGGTCCTTAATTTTTCCTTCATCTCCTTTTCCAATAGTACTCTCATAAGCACTCTTCCAAGGTCGAATTCAGACTATTTTGAGGTCATTGTAATGGTAACTTATCAAGCTTCCAGATGAGACCAGAATTGCGCAATTCAGAGACCGTTCGATATCCTAAAAGCATGTTGCTACTCTTCGATCGTCTTTTCTCAATATGGACTGTAAACGTTTCAAATGGCGCGATCCAACTGAGATGCTCATAAATCCATCCTTTGATGTCGGATTGGCTCAATTTTTTGTCATCTGAAAGGTCAATTTAGTGCCTTCCATTCCTCACTGGAATCGTCATATTCTGAGACCATTTGGGCATCCATAGGTGGGATCGCAATAGTCCATTCGGATTTTTTCCTTCATCTCCTTTTTCCAATAGTAACCCTCATAAAGACTCTTCTGAGGTCGAATTCAGACTATTTTGAGGTCATTGTAATGGTAACTTGACAAGCTTCCAAATGAGACCAGAATTGCAATTCGGAGACCGTTCGATATCCTAAAAGCATGGTGGTACTCTTCGATCGTCTTTTTTCAATATGGAGTCTAAATCTTTCCAAATCGTGCGATCCAACTTAGATGCTCATAACTCCATCATTTGATGTCAGATTGGGTCAATTTCTATTCATCTGAAAGTTACTTTTGTGCTCTTTCGTTCCTGATTGGAATCGTCGTATTCCGAGACCATTTGGGATCAATAAGTGGGATCATGGTCGTCGGTCCTGAATTTTTCCTTCAGCACATTTTCCAAAAGTAACCCTCATAAACACTCTTCTGAGGTCGAATTCCGACTATTTTGAGGTGATTGTAATTGTACCTTGACAAGCTACTAGATGAGACCAGAATTGCGTAATTCGGAGACCGTTCGATATCCTAAAAGCATGTTGGTACTCTTTGATCATCTTTTCCCAATATGGAGTCTAAATCTTTCCAAATCGCGCGATCCATCTTAGATGCTCATAACTCCATCATTTGATGTCGGATTGGGTCAATTTTTAGTCAT
Source organism: Magnolia officinalis (assembly GCA_021015155.1). Taxonomy (NCBI): domain Eukaryota; kingdom Viridiplantae; phylum Streptophyta; class Magnoliopsida; order Magnoliales; family Magnoliaceae; genus Magnolia; species Magnolia officinalis. Next base: position 26,622 of record JAJHSJ010001391.1, read on the forward strand.
CCAAAAGGTACTTTTGTCCTCTTTCATTCCTGATTGGAATCGTCGTATTACGAGACCATTTGGGATCCATAAGTGGGATCATAGTCGTCGGTCCTTAATTTTTCCTTCATCTCCTTTTCCAATAGTAACTCTAATAAACACTCTTCCGAGGTCGAATTCAGACTATTTTGATGTCATTGTAATGGTAACTTATCAAGCTTCCAGATGAGACCAGAATTGCGCAATTCGGAGACCGTTCGATATCCTAAAAGCATGTTGGTACTCTTCGATCGTCTTTTCTCAATATTGACTGTAAACCTTTCAAATGGCACGATCCAACTAAGATGCTCATAAATCCATCCTTTGATGTTGGATTGGCTCAATTTTTACTCATTTGAAAGGTCAATTTAGTGCCTTTCATTCGTCACTGGAATCGTCATATTCTGAGACCATTTGGGCATCCATAGGTGGGATTGCAGTAGTCCATCCTGATTTTCTCCTTCATCTCCTTTTCCAATAGTAACCCTCATAAAGACTCTTCTGAGGTCGAATTCAGCCTATTTTGAGGTCATTGTAATGGTAACTTGACAAGCTTCCAGATGAGACCAGAATTGCGCAATTCGGAGACCGTTCGATATCCTAAAAGCATGGTGGTACTCTTCGATCGTCTTTTTTCAATATGGGGTCTAAATCTTTCCAAATCGTGCGATCCAACTTAGATGCTCATAACTCCATCATTTGATGTCAGATTGGGTCAATTTCTATTCATCTGAAAGTTACTTTTGTGCTCTTTCATTCCTGATTGGATTAGTCGTATTCCGAGACCTTTTGGGATCCATAAGTGGGATCATGGTCGTCGGTCCTGAATTTTTCCTTCAGCACAATTTCCAAAAGTAACCCTCATAAACACTCTTCCGAGGTCGAACTCAGACTATTTTGAGGTCATTGTAATGGTAACTTGACAAGCTTCCTGATGAGATTAGAATTGCGTAATTCGGAGACCGTTCGATATCCTAAAAGCATGTTGGTACTCTTCGATCGTCTTTTCTCAATATGGAGTGTAAACCATTTCAAATTGCGTGATCCAACAAAGATGCCCATAACTTCATCATTTGATGTCAGATTGGCTTAATTTTTAGGCATCCGAAAGGTCAATTTAGTTCCTTTCATTCCTCACTGGAATCGTCGTATTCCGAGACCATTTGGGCATCCATAGGTAGGATCGCAGTCGTCGGTCCTGATTTTTCCTTCATCTCCTTTTCCAATAGTAACCCTCATAAGCACTCTTCAGAGGTCGAATTCAGACTATTTTGAGGTGATTGTAATTGTAACTTGACAAGCTACTAGATGAGAACAGAATTGCGTAATTCGGAGACCGTTCGATATCCTAAGAGCATGTTGGTACTCTTTGATCATCTTTTCTCAATATGGAGTCTAAATCTTTCCAAATCGTGCGATCCATCTTAGATGCTCATAACTCCATCATTTGATGTCGGATTGGGTCAATTTTTAGTCATCCAAAAGGTACTTTTGTCCTCTTTCATTCCTGACTGGAATCGTTGTATTACGAGACCATTTGGGATCCATAAGTGGGATCAGAGTCGTCGGTCCTTAATTTTTCCTTCATCTCCTTTTCCAATAGTAACTCTCATAAACACTCTTCCGAGGTCGAATTCAGACTATTTTGAGGTCATTGTAATGGTAACTTATCAAGCTTCCAGATGAGACCAGAATTGCGCAATTCGGAGACCGTTCGATATCCTAAAAGCATGTTGGTACTCTTCGATCGTCTCTTCTCAATATGGACTGTAAACGTTTCAAATGGGGCGATCCAACTGAGATGCTCATAAATCCATCCTTTGATGTCGGATTGGCTCAATTTTTTGTCATCTGAAAGGTCAATTTAGTGCCTTCATTCCTCACTGGAATCGTCATATTCTGAGACCATTTGGGCATCCATAGGTGGGATCGCAGTAGTCCATCCGGATTTTTTCCTTCATCTCCTTTTCCAATAGTAACCCTCATAAAGACTCTTCTGAGGTCGAATTCAGACTATTTTGAGGTCATTGTAATGGTAACTTGACAAGCTTCCAGATGAGACCAGAATTGCGTAATTCGGAGACCGTTCGATATCCTAAAGCATGGTGGTACTCTTCGATCGTCTTTTTTCAATATGGAGTCTAAATCTTTCCAAATCGTGCGATCCAACTTAGATGCTCATAACTCCATCATTTGATGTCAGATTGGGTCAATTTCTATTCATCTGAAAGTTACTTTTGTGCTCTTTCGTTCCTGATTGGAATCGTCGTATTCCGAGACCATTTGGGATCCATAAGTGGGATCATGGTCGTCGGTCCTGAATTTTTCCTTCAGCACATTTTCCAAAAGTAACCCTCATAAACACTCTTCGAGGTCGAATTCAGACTATTTTGAGGTGATTGTAATTGTAACTTGACAAGCTACTAGATGAGACCAGAATTGCGTAATTCGGAGACCGTTCGATATCCTAAAAGCATGTTGGTACTCTTTGATCATCTTTTCCCAATATGGAGTCTAAATCTTTCCAAATCGCGCGATCCATCTTAGATGCTCATAACTCCATCATTTGATGTCGGATTGGGTCAATTTTTAGTCATCCAAAAGGTACTTTTGTCCTCTTTCATTCCTGATGGAATCGTCGTATTACGAGACCATTTGGGATCCATAAGTGGGATCATAGTCGTCGGTCCTTAATTTTTCCTTCATCTCCTTTTCCAATAGTAACTCTAATAAACACTCTTCTGAGGTCGAATTCAGACTATTTTGAGGTCATTGTAATGGTAACTTATCAAGCTTCTAGATAAGACCAGAATTGCGCAATTTAGAGACCGTTCGATATCCTAAAAGCATGTTGGTACTCTTCGATCATCTTTTCTCAATATGGACTGTAAACCTTTCAAATGGCGCGATCCAACTAAGATGCTCATAAATCCATCCTTTGATGTCGGACTGGCTCAATTTTTACTCATTTGAAAGGTCGATTTAGTGCCTTTCATTCGTCACTGGAATCGTCATATTCTGAGACCATTTGGGCATCCATAGGTGGGATCGCAGTAGTCCTCTTGATTTTGTCCTTCATCTCCTTTTTCCAATAGTAACGGTCATAAAGACTCTTCTGAGGTCGAATTCAGACTATTTTGAGGTCATTGTAATGGTAACTTGACAAGCTTCCAGATGAGACCAGAATTGCGCAATTCGGAGACCGTTCGATATCCTAAAAGCATGGTGGTACTCTTCGATCGTCTTTTTTCAATATGGAGTCTAAATCTTTCCAAATCGTGCGATCCAACTTAGATGCTCATAACTCCATCATTTGATGTCAGATTGGGTCAATTTCTATTCATCTGAAAGTTACTTTTGTGCTCTTTCATTCCTGAATGGAATCGTCGTATTCCGAGACCATTTGGGATCCATAAGTGGGATCATGGTCGTCGATCCTCAATTTCTCCTTCAGCACATTTTCCAAAAGTAACCCTCATAAACACTCTTCCGAGGTCGAATTCAGACTATTTTGAGGTCATTGTAATGGTAACTTGACAAGCTTCCAGATGAGACTAGAATTGCGTAATTCGGAGACCGTTCGATATCCTAAAAGCATGTTGGTACTCTTCGATCGTCTTTTCTCAATATGGAGTGTAAACCATTTCAAATTGCGTGATCCAACAAAGATGCCCATAACTCCATCGTTTGATGTCAGATTGGCTTAATTTTTAGGCATCCGAAAGGTCAATTTAGTTCCTTTCATTCCTCACTGGAATCGTCGTATTCCGAGACCATTTGGGCATCCATAGGTAGGATCGCAGTCGTCGGTCCTGATTTTTCCTTCATCTCCTTTTCCAATAGTAACCCTCATAAGCACTCTTCAGAGGTCGAATTCAGACTATTTTGAGGTGATTGTAATTGTAACTTGACAAGCTACTAGATGAGACCAGAATTGCGTAATTCGGAGACCGTTCGATATCCTAAGAGCATGTTGGTACTCTTTGATCATCTTTTCTCAATATGGAGTCTAAATCTTTCCAAATCGTGCGATCCATCTTAGATGCTCATAACTCCATCATTTGATGTCGGATTGGGTCAATTTTAGTCATCCAAAAGGTACTTTTGTCCTCTTTCATTCCTAACTGGAATCGTCGTATTACGAGACCATTTGGGATCCATAAGTGGGATCATAGTCGTCGGTCCTTAATTTTTCCTTCATCTCCTTTTCCAATAGTAACTCTAATAAACACTCTTCCGAGGTCGAATTCAGACTATTTTGAGGTCATTGTAATGGTAACTTATCAAGCTTCCAGATGAGACCAGAATTGCGCAATTCAGAGACCGTTCGATATCCTAAAAGCATGTTGGTACTCTTCGATCGTCTTTTCTCAATATGGACTGTAAACCTTTCAAATGGCGCGATCCAACTGAGATGCTCATAAATCCATCCTTTGATGTCGGATTGGCTCAATTTTTACTCATTTGAAAGGTCAATTTAGTGCCTTTCATTCCTCACTGGAATCGTCATATTCTGAGACCATTTGGGCATCCATAGGTGGGATCGCAGTAGTCCTCCTGATTTTGTCCTTCATCTCCTTTTTCCAATAGTAACCCTCATAAAGACTCTTCTGAGGTCGAATTCAGACTATTTTGAGGTCATTGTAATGGTAACTTGACAAGCTTCCAGATGAGACCAGAATTGCGCAATTCGGAGACCGTTCGATATCCTAAAAGCATGGTGGTACTCTTCGATCGTCTTTTTTCAATATGGAGTCTAAATCTTTCCAAATCGTGCGATCCAACTTAGATGCTCATAACTCCATCATTTGATGTCAGATTGGGTCAATTTCTATTCATCTGAAAGTTACTTTTGTGCTCTTTCATTCCTGATGGAATCGTCGTATTCCGAGACCATTTGGGATCCATAAGTGGGATCATGGTCGTCGGTCCTGAATTTTTCCTTCAGCACATTTTCCAAAAGTAACCCTCATAAACACTCTTCCGAGGTCGAATTCAGACTATTTTGAGGTCATTGTAATGGTAACTTGACAAGCTTCCAGATGAGACTAGAATTGCGTAATTCGGATACCGTTCGATATCCTAAAAGCATGTTGGTACTCTTCGATCGTCTTTTCTCAAAATGGAGTGTAAACCATTTCAAATTGCGTGATCCAACAAAGATGCCCGTAACTCCATCATTTGATGTCAGATTGGCTTAATTTTTAGGCATCCGAAAGGTCAATTTTGTTCCTTTCATTCCTCACTGGAATCGTCGTATTCCGAGACCATTTGGGCATCCATAAGTAGGATCGCAGTCGTCGGTCCTGATTTTTCCTTCATCTCCTTTTCCAATAGTAACCCTCATAAGCACTCTTCAGAGGTCGAATTCAGACTATTTTGAGGTGATTGTAATTGTGACTTGACAAGCTACTAGATGAGACCAGAATTACGTAATTCGGAGACCGTTCGATATCCTAAAAGCATGTTGGTACTCTTTGATCATCTTTTCTCAATATGGAGTCTAAATCTTTCCAAATCGCGCGATCCATCTTAGATGCTCATAACTCCATCATTTGATGTCGGATTGGGTCAATTTTAGTCATCCAAAAGGTACTTTTGTCCTCTTTCATTCCTGACTGGAATCGTCGTATTACGAGACCATTTGGGATCCATAAGTGGGATCAGAGTCGTCGGTCCTTAATTTTTCCTTCATCTCCTTTTCCAATAGTAACTCTCATAAACACTCTTCCGAGGTCGAATTCAGACTATTTTGAGGTCATTGTAATGGTAACTTATCAAGCCTCCAGATGAGACCAGAATTGCGCAATTCGGAGACCGTTCGATATCCTAAAAGCATGTTGGTACTCTTCGATCGTCTTTTCTCAATATGGACTGTAAACGTTTCAAATGGCGCGATCCAACTGAGATGCTCATAAATCCATCCTTTGATGTGGATTGGCTCAATTTTTGTCATCTGAAAGGTCAATTTAGTGCCTTCCATTCCTCACTGGAATCGTCATATTCTGAGACCATTTGGGCATCCATAGGTGGGATCGCAGTAGTCCATCGGATTTTTCCTTCATCTCCTTTTCCAATAGTAACCCTCATAAAGACTCTTCTGAGGTCGAATTCAGACTATTTTGAGGTCATTGTAATGGTAACTTGACAAGCTTCCAGATGAGACCAGAATTGCGTAATTCGGAGACCGTTCGATATCCAAAAAGCATGGTGGTACTCTTCGATCATCTTTTTTCAATATGGAGTCTAAATCTTTCCAAATCGTGCGATCCAACTTAGATGCTCATAACTCCATCATTTGATGTCAGATTGGGTCAATTTCTATTCATCTGAAAGTTACTTTTGTGCTCTTTCGTTCCTGATTGGAATCGTCGTATTGCGAGACCATTTGGGATCCATAAGTGGGATCATGGTCGTCGGTCCAGAATTTTTCCTTCAGCACATTTTCCAAAAGTAACCCTCATAAACACTCTTCTGAGGTCGAATTCAGACTATTTTGAGGTGATTGTAATTGTAACTTGACAAGCTACTAGATGAGACCAGAATTGCGTAATTCGGAGACCGTTCGATATCCTAAAAGCATGTTGGTACTCTTTGATCATCTTTTCCCAATATGGAGTCTAAATCTTTCCAAATCGCGCGATCCATCTTAGATGCTCATAACTCCATCATTTGATGTCGGATTGGGTCAATTTTTAGTCATCCAAAAGGTACTTTTGTCCTCTTTCATTCCTGATTGGAATCGTCGTATTACGAGACCATTTGGATCCATAAGTGGGATCATAGTCGTCGGTCCTTAATTTTTCCTTCATCTCCTTTTCCAATAGTAACTCTAATAAACACTCTTCTGAGGTCGAATTCAAACTATTTTGATGTCATTGTAATGGTAACTTATCAAGCTTCCAGATGAGACCAGAATTGCGCAATTCGGAGACCGTTCGATATCCTAAAAGTATGTTGGTACTCTTCGATCGTCTTTTCTCAATATGGACTGTAAACCTTTCAAATGGCGCGATCCAACTGAGATGCTCATAAATCCATCCTTTGATGTCGGATTGGCTCAAATTTTACTCATTTGAAAGGTCAATTTAGTGCCTTTCATTCGTCACTGGAATCGTCATATTCTGAGACCATTTGGGCATCCATAGGTGGGATTATAGTAGTCCATCCTGATTTTCTCCTTCATCTCCTTTTCCAATAGTAACCCTCATAAAGACTCTTCTGAGGTCGAATTCAGACTATTTTGAGGTCATTGTAATGGTAAATTGACAAGCTTCCAGATGAGACCAGAATTGCGCAATTCGGAGACCGTTTGATATCCTAAAAGCATGGTGGTACTCTTCGATCGTCTTTTTTCAATATGGGGTCTAAATCTTTCCAAATCGTGCGATCCAACTTAGATGCTCATAACTCCATCATTTGATGTCAGATTGGGTCAATTTCTATTCATCTGAAAGTTACTTTTGTGCTCTTTCATTCCTGATTGGAATCGTCGTATTCCGAGACCATTTGGGATCCATAAGTGGGATCATGGTCGTCGGTCCTGAATTTTCCTTCAGCACATTTTCCAAAAGTAACCCTCATAAACACTCTTCTGAGGTCGAATTCAGATTATTTTGAGGTGATTGTAATTGTAACTTGACAAGCTACTAGATGAGACCAGAATTGCGTAATTCGGAGACCGTTCGATATCCTAAAAGCATGTTGGTACTCTTTGATCATCTTTCCAATATGGAGTCTAAATCTTTCCAAATCGCGCGATCCATCTTAGATGCTCATAACTCCATCATTTGATGTCGGATTGGGTCAATTTTTAGTCATCCAAAAGGTACTTTTGTCCTCTTTCATTCCTGATTGGAATCGTCATATTACAACTTTCCAATGTTAATATTAAATAAGATATATATCCCCAGTGGAGTGGCCATTTTGTTTCGACAAGAAAACGAAAGTATTTGATTTGGGAATTATCTTATTCAATCATAACAATGAAATAATTACAGAAACAATCATCACACTTTATTGATTCTGAATTCATTTACATCCTCAAGTATCCCTTGATTCTAAGATAGTTTACAAAGAATTCGTTACAAGTTACAGTTATCGTAGTTAAATATAAATTTTGGCAGCATAACAGCGCCGTTCTCAATCATCTCCTATGACTTAGGAGGAATGGATGAATTGACCAATAGTCTTCAAGAGGATGGAGATTCCGGCAGCATAACAATGCTATTTCAGTCATCTCCTGAAACTTAGGAGGAACACGCCTTTTCGTCGATGATTCTTCCTTTTCTCCTGAACAAGAAGAACCTGAAGACTTGAAGACTTGAGCCATTCTGACAACATAATAGCCCGTTGCTGTTATAGACTGCCCAGCAGTCGGTTTGCGCGGGTCTACGCAAAAGATATGCTTTGCGCGGGTCCGCGCAAACTATATCAACCTAGTGCCGCTTTGCGCGGGTCCGCGCAAACTTCAGGAGTCCAATACTCCTTTGCGCGCGGTCACGCAAAGTGCAGGAGTCCAATACTCCGCACCTTCTGTCTTCTCTTTATCTTTCTTTCACTTCTGAAATCTTCGAACCCCTTTTGAGAAGAGGAACGGGGTATTTATAGACATTTTCTTCAATGGAAATCTCTGTTCTGGTCGATGTGGGACAAAAATAATCAACCAAACTTTTTGATCCCACCGTCATATACTTTGCGCGGACACGCGCAAACGATATGCTTTGCGCGGTCTCGCGCAAACTATCAGTCCCCGCGCAAACTGTCTTCATAACCTTCCCGCACAAACCATTCACTTTGCGCGGTCTGGCCAACCATTTCACTTTGGGCGAACCCGCGCAAAGTGGTCTTGAAGCTGATTTCTTGATCTTTCAAATTGATTTCTTGATTTTTCTTGTCTTCACTTCCTTGCTTATTTTATGCCTCAACAGATGCCCCCATGATCCGTTCTTTGTTTTTTTCCGAAAATCAAAGGAAAAGGATCAACCAGTTATATTCTGCAGGGTTTGCGCGACCCCGCGCAAAGCTCTGGTCGAGTACCATACTCGTCCATAAAGCCTATAAATAGTCCAACTACTTAGTCATTTTTACGAACCGTTCTCTGCTGAAACTCTGCTCTGGCGATTTTCTTCCGCGCAAACCTCCCACTTTGCGCGACCCCGCGCATACCGTTTTACTTTGCACGATTTTCTTTTGAACTTGAAGTTTTTCCGCGCAAACTGTATACTTTGCGCGACCTCGCGCAAAGTACTCTGTAAATTTTTTTTTTTTTTGAACTGTTTCCAACACTTAGCCATTTTCTCTTCTTCTTCCTTTCTTACTTCCTTTATCTTACTTTCATGGCTCGTGTTAAACAAACGGCTCGTCTTGTAACTCCTTCTGACTCTCCTCCTTCTGATCAACCTCCTGCTAAGCGGACAAAAACCACTTCCAGAAATCCCGCTTACTTCAAAGAACCTGTCCTTCCTACTTTCGACTTTTCTGACCGTATTAGATCTTTACCTTCCCCCATTCATAGATCTATATCTCTAGGAGACATCAAATGTCCACCTAAGCATGGCAGAGAGTATGACTGGGATGAATGGTTGAAGACCACTGCTCATATTCGGACTGATAGTGAGAGAGCACCTATCCGTGAAGATACTCCTCCTGCTTCTCGCCCAAAGAAAACTCGCCACAATAAGGTGAAAGAATTTGCAGAAAAGATCAAGGAACACAAGAAGAAGAGGCTTCAAAACTCGTGGGACTCAGTACGAGTTGTCGAAGGTATTATGAAGTTTGATAATCCTCATGCGGAGGGCATGACAATCATTCCGATCAAGGTATATCGCCATCAGTCCATGCTAGACTGCGAGTCCAAAGATTACGTTCATGGTGAGAGATTAATGTATACTGAATCATGGACTTCAAGAGAGCCCCGAATCCTGGAGGGAACTATTCAAACTCAGAAACCGCGACAGAGGATAGGAGAAGTTCATCCCATGATTTTCTTAACTCCTTTCCACAATCCTCATGATCTCTTTCCTTCTTATTTTTATGAGACGGTGCGACAGCGCTTCAGAGATCGGGAGCAACTCTGGGGTCAGGCAGAATTCCGTATCAGAGGCATGTTAACTGCTCGTCGATACTATTCTGAATGGGCGGAGGCTATATTGCTGAAGCATACGAGCACTCTTGCAAAGATCGGCCTTTATGATGCAATAGAAGTGACCTCCAAATACTTCTATAGGGAACCCAATATTCTGAAAGGCTTCCTTGAATACTGGTAGCCTACAACCAACTCCTTCCATCTTCCTTATGGTGAAATGAGCATATCTCTCTGGGACCTTCATCGCATAGCCGGTCTCACAATAACAGGCAAATTCTATGATGAATTCATTCCAACAAACAGAGAATTGGCCTTCGTATCTTCTCCAGACCGCAAGCCTTCCATTTCTGAGACTACTATAGAGTTATTCAAAGAGATGGGCAAATTTCCCAACCTCCACAAAATTTCCCCTCTTCAATGGCTAGCACATTTTTCTAGGGGTTTCAGGTATTTATCAATCCAGCAATTGATCTTCCTCCTTGTATTCTTGCTATTTAGCCATTCTTGCATATTAACCTCCTTATTTTCTTTGAAGGTTTCGTGACTGCCACTCTAAAGAACTAACGAAGCTTCGAGATGCAATAAGAAGAAAGCCAGAATATAGTTCTTTCGGAGAGCTTGCAGCATTCTTGGCTTACTGGCTAAGCTTAGTTGTATTGCCCAGCTCCAAATGGGCAGATGTTGTTCGTCCCAGTGTTTTTGTTGTGGCTGGTGCTTTAGCGGAGGGCCATAAATATTCTCTTGCTCCTCCCGTATTATGTTCTATCTACAGGGCTCTTGGGAAGTAGCTACCCACATAAAAGACCCAATTCTTGGAGCTTCATCTGCGCATACTTCTTGGCATTATATTACGGGGTGGCTTGGAGTTTATTTTCCCTGGACTTTTGAAGCTCCGGAACAAGCATATACTCATCCTTCTCACCTTCCACTCTGGTTTTTCCAGCAAAGAGCGATGGCAAAAAGGGCATATGAATGGGTTGCCAACAAAATTCGAGACGATGATCAAATAAACTTCTTTCAGTTCCGCCTACATCGCTACACCGAAGATACAGATATGGTGGACAACGAAACGCTTACTGCAGCAGAAAGAGCTTTCTTCTTTTCCATTCGCTCATGCAGTTTGCCTCTTCGGGAAGGGACAGAATTCTGGAGAGAACCTTACTACCCCAGTCGTTTTGCTCGTCAATTTGGTTATGATCAAACTTACCACAAGACTGCGGGCTGGTTACCAGAAAAATGCGCTGCTATGGAACTGGTCCTCTTAACTGGGCCATGATATGGAAACAGTTGCTGAACGGTTGTGTTGGATCCCTTTTCATAATTCCAAGCTGTGATCGCATAGTCCGTACATCATATAGCTGGATGCGATGGTGGGATCATCAATCATATCTGGTTGCTAAATGCTTGCCAGTAGATTCTTCTATCTTTCTTCATCCGCCCAGGCTAAAGGGCAGGAATTTAGAAAGCGGAATTGGCTATATTCTGAAAAAGAGCCATGCATCACATCCCGGAGAAATTTGTAGGAAGATATCATTGGAAGATCCATTCGTGAAATCAAGCCCATCAATACTTTGGATGGCTGGTTTGCACACGGAGATCTGAGAGAATTCAAAAATCTCGTCGAGACTCTTCATACCAAGCCGCAGACGATGCTGTAGGTACATCTTCTCCAATTCCTACAGAGACTGCAGCGGTTCAAGAAGGACCAGCTATTGGTACTTCCGTATCTCCTTCACAACCCCTTGGTCCTAGTCCATCTTCTCCGATGACTAGATCAAGAACGCGTTTGCAAACATCATCCCCTATTCCTTTCGAAATGACTCGCCAAGCATCTGCTTCCCCTATGGTCCAAGAATCTGCACCGGAGAGCAGCAAACCCATTTCTTACAAGGGGAAGCAGGTTATTATTGAAGAGGTTGACGAAGAAAATTTGGAAGATGAAAGTTCAGCTTCATCATCAGATACAAATAAATCTTCACAATACGAAGACAGCGGAGATAGCGATAGTGGTGAAGATAAAGATGATGACTTGAAGAAGGTGAAGTTGATATTGGCGAAGAAGAGGAAACGGTTGTGAAAGAAGCTGAGATGGAATCTTCTTCTGCAATTGCTAAGACTTTTCCTAGCGCCAATGTTCCTGCTAAATCTCCTGCAGCTGAGAAAGATGACGAGGATCTTTTAGATTATGGAGAATATGGGTATTCACCAGGTAAAGGAAATTTTCATGTACATATTTTTATTTTAACAACTATATATATATATATATATTTTTTAATCATTGCGTCTCCCTTTTTTAGGCGCCCAAGTTGCAGAAATAGGTGCTATCTCTCCAATGAACCCTCCTGTGGTAACTTCACCAAAAGCATCCGCAATTCCATTGGTAGTGCAGAGAGTAGTGGCTCGTGAAATCATATTTCCCACAGAGACTACTGACTTGCCAACTCCGACTACCAGAGATTCAAGTACGGAAGCTAGAGCACCATCTTTTGCTTGATATGGTGGAATTGGGCCCTTCTATGACTCAGAGAGCTTCTCCTTCTATTAGTCGCATTCCTGTAACAGGTATACATATAGGCATTGATTATTTTACCCACTATTTCATAATAGTATTTTGAATATTTTTCTTCTTTTGCTATAGGAACTTATTCTTGCAGTGGCGCGGCCAGTTCTGATTCTGTGACCACTATTTCTGAATTGTCGTCTTTCGCGAAAATTCCTGTTCATAAAATGCTCATGGTGAAACATTCCTTGTTAGCCATAATCCATATTTTCAAAAATCCTGATCAATGGTTGGATTTGGATGTTGCCATAGAGATTTTGGAGAGCTCTGCCAAGATGGCCAGAATAAACATATCTCCTTTGCGGGATTCCCTCCTTAAATTTCGTGATTCAGTAATTTCTCTGGCGTCAGTAGAGAATGTCACAATCGCACCTGAAATTTTAGAATACAGGAAGCAGCTGACTTTATCTCAGGAACAAGTTTTTCTGTCGGCTTCATCGATTTCTAAACTTGAACAAGAGCGTACGATTCTTCAAGATCAACAAAAGGCTTATATTGGTGGAAAACGATTATCCAAGATCGTATTGCAGCTCTGAAGGAGGAAATCTCTCAACTGGAGAGAAAGCATCGTGAGCAATCCTTAGCCCTTCAAGATGTTGAAGAAAAGATACGAGCAAATGCTCAATCCATTGATATTGAAAAATCTGCACAACTTCAAGGAAAAGAAATGATTGCTTCTTTGGAGGATAAGCTTACTGGCGTTCCTGATCAAGCAAGACTTATTTTGAAGAGAAATCTAAACATGATGCAGCTCAGGCACAATTGAAAGAAGATTTGCGCAGATATTCAGAAGCAGTGGGGATTACAGAAGATCTTTAACATGTAATCTTTGCTTTCATACCTTTGGACATAATTTGTTTAGCTTTACATATGTTTTATGATAGCATTTTGAGATATTAAATTATATTATACTCTATACAGTAATTTCATTACATCCTTTACAATTTCTAAACCTTTTATGCTTTGTTAGTGCGGGACTCTCTATGTGAGTATTTAGATTGGCGGTACTAAGTTTTGATTTAATTAGCCACACACAGTTTAAGCTCATGAGTAGTGGAGCGTGCACACACACACAGTTTAAGCTCATGAGTAGTGGAGCATTTATGGGTCTTATGTGATAGCCACTGTAACTCTCTAGAGTTCTCTTTTGGGCTTCTCACTGCCTTGAGCTCACGGTCACGGTCCATCAGAGGGGCCCATTGACGCTACCGGACGGTGAACTGTTGGTTTTACGCACATGGTTGGCCACGGTAACTCTCTAGAGTTCGCAGGGCTCGCAAGGCTACCTTTGGGCACCAAATCTAGGGTCGCCAGTCCATCAATGAGTAGGTTTAAGCCCTTCCTCACGAGTTACTACTGAAATCAAACCCTAGACCTGGAGGGTCTTACGCACGGTTGGCATAAAGCTCGCACTGCGGCCCCTGTTTTCTTCGTCTGCAAGGTCGAGCCCATTCACAGGAGGGCATTTTCATCCGTTCCCCGTGGCGCTGCCGGAAGCTATACAAACGGCATGGGAGTTACGGTGACTAGTCTTCGCGGATATATGGCCTTTTAGGCTTTGAATCCTTGACTTCGTCAGCTGCCCGCATGAGTGCGCACGATGGTCTTCGCGGGCTTTTTAGGGCCACTGACTCCTCGCCGCTGCCGAATGGCGATCTTCATGGGTCTTACGTATAGTTGGCCGACTCTTTTAGAGCTTGATCCTTTGAGAGCTTTTCTCTTCTCTTTTTTTTTTTTTTTTTTTTTTTTTTTTTGTGTAGCTTGATTTTTTGATTTGGCTCAATTGGCTCTTTAGGATTTGGCTTGGCTATACTGCCTCTTTGATTACTATTGATGTATCCTTGCTTTTGATAATATCTTCAAGAATATCCGTGCCTTGTAAGGCAATAATATTTATCTTCAAGAAGGTCTGTGCCTTATAAGGCAATAATATTTATATATGATCATCATCATTTGCAAAATATAGCAGATATTTTCAGAATATCTTTAAGAAGACCCATGCCTTGTAAGGCAAAATATTTTCAGCTTAAATAAATCTTCAAGAGAATCTTCGAGATGATATTAACTTTGTCAATCTTATTTGATGATGATGATCATATATATATTTTTCAGATTCGATGCTTGATAATTGACATGTTTGTGAACTTTTCTTCATAGCTTCTTTCGTTGACATATAGACATGATCTTATTCATCCTTGCCCCCTTTTGATACAGAATCATTATGCCGATAATATTCTGGGTCAAAATCAACATGTCTATCTTCAGGGGTAGTATTTTTGATGAAGCGGGCGTTGACAGGTATACTGATACCCTGTCCCTCTTGATTTGCGATTCTATATGCCCCATTGGAGTATACTCTTTACTATATATGGACCGTCCCATTTAGGCTCGAACTTGCCTCTGTCCGGCGAGTGACCATTATAGGTCTTTTCAACATTAACACCATATCCCCTTTTTGAAAGAGCGGTATTTAACCTGTTTATCAAAGGCAGCCGATATTCTGGCCTGATATGACTGCAACCGCTGCTGAGCTGCAAGACGTCTCATCGAGCAAATCTAATTCTTTCAGCCTTATTTTTGCATTTTCATCATCTGTTATAGACTGATGTACTGCTATCCGGAGTGATGCCACCTGCATTTCAATTGGGATAACTGCCTCTATACCATAGATTAATGAATACGGTGTCGCCCTGTTGCTGTACGATGGGTAGTTCTGTAGGCCCACAATGCTTCTTGTAACTTTCATCCCAATCGCGTTTATTGCCTGTCACCGTTTTTTTGATTTTTTGATAATCGTTTTGTTAAATGCTTCCGCTAATCCATTGGCCGGAGGATAGTAAGGTGTTGAAAAAGAATGCTGGATGCCAAACTTCTTTCTGAGACGATGGAAGACTGATGCTAAATGTTCGCGGTGTTCTTGATGACCTCCCGACCTGACCACCAAGTCATCAACATAGCATTCGACATGTTTGTGCATCATATCTTGAAAAAATATTTTTCATTGCCCTTTGATATTTGCCCCAGCATTTTTGAGACCGAAAGGCATAACTTTATAACATAAATTCCAAGCGGTGTTCTGAAAGCCGTTGCCTCTTCATCTTCGGGCGCCATCTGATTTGATTATAACCTGCGTATCCGTCCATAAAAGACATAATAGCATACTGAGTAGTGCTATCAATTAATAATTCTGTTATTGGAAGGGGAAAGTCATCTTTTGGACAAGCTTCATTCAGATCTCTGAAGTCGATGCACACTCTAATCTGCCCATTCTTCTTTTTCACCGGAACAAGTTTGATATCCACTTGGGATATTTAACTTCCCTGACGAATCCAAACTTTATTAATTTATTTACTTCTTTTTCGATTAATGGAATCAGGTCTGGGTGGAATCGCCTTTGAGCTTGCTTTATTGGTTCTTTTCTTTGGAAATATTTAATCGATGCATTGCTACAGAGGGTTCTAATCCTGGCATTTCTTCATATGTCCAAGCGAAGACATCTTTATTTTCTCTGAGAAGCTGGCCATATTTCTCAAATTCCTGATCTGAAAGACTGACACTGATAAATGTGTTCCTTGGCTCTTCTACTGTCCCCAAATATTTCTCGCAAGCCATCTATCGTCGGCTGTCCTCCGTCTTCTATTTGTTTGGAGCGTTTTCAGGGCACTTAACTACCTTAGCATCTTGTTCTGACATCTGTTCGGCTGGAGTCATATCTACTGATACCATATTTACTGATGATTCTGCTCCTAATCCTTGGAATTTTCTCCGTTTTCTCTTGATTGACTCCGAGAGAGGGATTTGAATTCCTTCCCATGATTCAGTCCAGTGGGCTTGTCACAATCAAAACCCATATTTTTCATGATTTTCTTGCTTACTGCACTGTATTTTCTCAATTTGCGGTGCTAACTTTCCATGATATATATTGCTTGTTGTTTCATTCTTCACCTCTGCTGCAACGTGGAACTTTATTGCTTCAGGATATTTAGCACTGGCTCTGACTTGAAATGAGCCTGGGGCGACTGCAAATGGCTTACATCTTTCGATATGGGTAAGGGCATGTGTAATTGGACTGTAAGACTTCAAATGTTCTGTTGATAACAATGTTAACGGCGGTTGTCCAGGTTGTCTCAGGCGCTTTGGTACAAAATAAAACTTTTTCCTTGCTCCTATAGTCTCAGAAGACTCCGCCCTTTCTCTCTAGCTTTATTTATTTGGACATCTTTCAAGATTCCCTTTCTATCATCATTTCCTGCTTCCTAGAGAAACATTTATAATAGCTAGCATCTGCAAAGAAAGACTCAGCTTCTGTATATGGTTTCGCATCAGCTATTACTTTACACTGCATTCCACTTTGTAATATTTGAAACATTGGTGTAGAGTAGAAGGTACAATATTGTATGATGTATCCATCGCCTTCCTAAGAGAAGGTTATATGTCGTCACGGCATTT
>JAJHSJ010001403.1:0-38819 GCA_021015155.1 Magnolia officinalis
ATTTTTCCTTCAGCACATTTTCCAAAAGTAACCCTCATAAACACTCTTCTGAGGTCGAATTCCGACTATTTTGAGGTGATTGTAATTGTACCTTGACAAGCTACTAGATGAGACCAGAATTGCGTAATTTGGAGACGTTCGATATCCTAAAAGCATGTTAGTACTCTTTGATCATCTTTTCCCAATATGGAGTCTAAATCTTTCCAATCGCGCGATCCATCTTAGATGCTCATAACTCCATCATTTGATGTCGGATTGGGTCAATTTTTAGTCATCCAAAAGGTACTTTTGTCCTCTTTCATTCCTGATGGAATCGTCGTATTACGAGACCATTTGGGATCCATAAGTGGGATCATAGTCGTCGGTCCTTAATTTTTCCTTCATCTCCTTTTCCAATAGTAACTCTAATAAACACTCTTCCGAGGTCGAATTCAGACTATTTTGATGTCATTGTAATGGTAACTTATCAAGCTTCCAGATGAGACCAGAATTGCGCATTCGGAGACCGTTCGATATCCTAAGCATGTTGGTACTCTTCGATCGTCTTTTCTCAATATTGACTGTAAACTTTCAAATGGCACGATCCAACTAAGATGCTCATAAATCCATCCTTTGATGTTGGATTGGCTCAATTTTTACTCATTTGAAAGGTCAATTTAGTGCCTTTCATTCGTCACTGGAATCGTCATATTCGAGACCATTTGGGCATCCATAGGTGGGATTGCAGTAGTCCATCCTGATTTTCTCCTTCATCTCCTTTCCAATAGTAACCCTCATAAGACTCTTCTGAGGTCGAATTCAGACTATTTTGAGGTCATTGTAATGGTAACTTGACAAGCTTCCAGATGAGACCAGAATTGCGCAATTCGGAGACCGTTCGATATCCTAATGCATGGTGGTACTCTTCGATCGTCTTTTTCAATATGGGGTCTAAATCTTTTCCAAATCGTGCGATCCAACTTAGATGCTCATAACTCCATCATTTGATGTAAGATTGGGTCAATTTCTATTCATCTGAAAGTTACTTTTGTGCTCTTTCATTCCTGATTGGATTCGTCGTATTCCGAGACCTTTTGGGATCCATAAGTGGATCATGGTCGTCGGTCCTGAATTTTTCCTTCAGCACAATTTCCAAAAGTAACCCTCATAAACACTCTTCCGAGGTCGAATCAGACTATTTTGAGGTCATTGTAATGGTAACTTGACAAGCTTCCTGATGAGATTAGAATTGCGTAATTCGGAGACCGTTCGATATCCTAAAAGCATGTTGGTACTCTTCGATCGTCTTTTCTCAATATGGAGTGTAAACCATTTCAAATTGCGTGATCCAACAAAGATGCCATAACTTCATCATTTGATGTCAGATTGGCTTAATTTTTAGGCATCCGAAAGGTCAATTTAGTTCCTTTCATTCCTCACTGGAATCGTCGTATTCCGAGACCATGTGGGCATCCATAGGTAGGATCGCAGTCGTCGGTCCTGATTTTTCTTCATCTCCTTTTCCAATAGTAACCCTCATAAGCACTCTTCAGAGGTCGAATTCAGACTATTTTGAGGTGATTGTAATTGTAACTTGACAAGCTACTAGATGAGAACAGAATTGCGTAATTCGGAGACCGTTCGATATCCTAAGAGCATGTTGGTACTCTTTGATCATCTTTTCTCAATATGGAGTCTAAATCTTTCCAAATCGTGCGATCCATCTTAGATGCTCATAACTCCATCATTTGATGTCGGATTGGGTCAATTTTTAGTCATCCAAAAGGTACTTTTGTCCTCTTTCATTCCTGACTGGAATCATTGTATTACGAGACCATTTGGGATCCATAAGTGGGATCAGAGTCGTCGGTCCTTAATTTTTCCTTCATCTCCTTTCGAATAGTAACTCTCATAAACACTCTTCCGAGGTCGAATTCAGACTATTTTGAGGTCATTGTAATGGTAACTTATCAAGCTTCCAGATGAGACCAGAATTGCGCAATTCGGAGACCGTTCGATATCCTAAAAGCATGTTGGTACTCTTCGATCGTCTCTTCTCAATATGGACTGTAAACGTTTCAAATGGGGCGATCCAACTGAGATGCTCATAAATCCATCCTTTGATGTCGGATTGGCTCAATTTTTTGTCATCTGAAAGGTCAATTTAGTGCCTTCAATTCCTCACTGGAATCGTCATATTCTGAGACCATTTGGGCATCCATAGGTGGGATCGCAGTAGTCCATCCGGATTTTTTCCTTCATCTCCTTTTCCAATAGTAACCCTCATAAAGACTCTTCTGAGGTCGAATTCAGACTATTTTGAGGTAATTGTAATGGTAACTTGACAAGCTTCCAGATGAGACCAGAATTGCGTAATTCGGAGACCGTTCGATATCCTAAAGCATGGTGGTACTCTTCGATCGTCTTTTTTCAATATTGAGTCTAAATCTTTCCAAATCGTGCGATTCAACTTAGATGCTCATAACTCCATCATTTGATGTCAGATTGGGTCAATTTCTATTCATCTGAAAGTTACTTTTGTGCTCATTCGTTCCTGATTGGAATCATTGTATTCCGAGACCATTTGGGATCCATAAGTGGGATCTTGGTCGTCGGTCCTGAATTTCTCCTTCAGCACATTTTCCAAAAGTAACCCTCATAAACACTCTTTCGAGGTCAAATTTAGACTATTTTGAGGTGATTGTAATTGTACCTTGACAAGCTACTAGATGAGACCAGAATTGCGTAATTCGGAGACCGTTCGATATCCTAAAAGCATGTTGGTACTCTTTGATCATCTTTTCCCAATATGGAGTCTAAATCTTTCCAAATCGCGCGATCCATCTTAGATGCTCATAACTCCATCATTTGATGTTGGATTGGGTCAATTTTTAGTCATCCAAAAGGTACTTTTGTCCTCTTTCATTCCTGACTGGAATCGTCGTATTACGAGACCATTTGGGATACATAAGTGGGATAATAGTCGTCGGTCCTTAATTTTTCCTTCATCTCCTTTTCCAATAGTAACTCTAATAAACACTCTTCTGAGGTCGAATTCAGACTATTTTGAGGTCATTGTAATGGTAACTTATCAAGCTTCCAGATGAGACCAGAATTGCGCAATTTAGAGACCGTTCGATATCCTAAAAGCATGTTGGTACTCTTCGATCGTCTTTTCTCAATATGGACAGTAAAGCTTTCAAATGGCGCGATCCAACTGAGATGCTCATAAATCCATCCTTTGATGTCGGACTGGCTCAATTTTTACTCATTTGAAAGGTCGATTTAGTGCCTTTCATTCGTCACTGGAATCGTCATATTCTGAGACCATTTGGGCATCCATAGGTGGGATCGCAGTAGTCCTCTTGATTTTGTCCTTCATCTCCTTTTTCCAATAGTAACGGTCATAAAGACTCTTCTGAGGTCGAATTCAGACTATTTTGAGGTCATTGTAATGGTAACTTGACAAGCTTCCAGATGAGACCAGAATTGCGCAATTCGGAGACCGTTCGATATCCTAAAAGCATGGTGGTACTCTTCGATCGCCTTTTTTCAATATTGAGTCTAAATCTTTCCAAATCGTGCGATCCAACTTAGATGCTCATAACTCCATCATTTGATGTCAGATTGGGTCAATTTCTATTCATCTGAAAGTTACTTTTGTGCTCTTTCATTCCTGAATGGAATCGTTGTATTCCGAGACCATTTGGGATCCATAAGTGGGATCATGGTCGTCGATCCTCAATTTCTCCTTCAGCACATTTTCCAAAAGTAACCCTCATAAACACTCTTCCGAGGTCGAATTCAGACTATTTTGAGGTCATTGTAATGGTAACTTGACAAGCTTCCAGATGAGACTAGAATTGCGTAATTCGGAAACCGTTCGATATCCTAAAAGCATGTTGGTACTCTTCGATCGTCTTTTCTCCATATGGAGTGTAAACAATTTCAAATTGCGTGATCCAACAAAGATGCCCATAACTCCATCGTTTGATGTCAGATTGGCTTAATTTTTAGGCATCCGAAAGGTCAATTTAGTTCCTTTCATTCCTCACTGGAATCGTCGTATTCCGAGACCATTTGGGCATCCATAGGTAGGATCGCAGTCGTCGGTCCTGATTTTTCCTTCATCTCCTTTTCCAATAGTAACCCTCATAAGCACTCTTCAGAGGTCGAATTCAGACTATTTTGTTATGATTGTAATTGTAACTTGACAAGCTACTAGATGAGACCAGAATTGCGTAATTCGGAGACCGTTCGATATCCTAAGAGCATGTTGGTACTCTTTGATCATCTTTTCTCAATATGGAGCTTAAATCTTTCCAAATCGTGCGATCCATCTTAGATGCTCATAACTCCATCATTTGATGTCGGATTGGGTCAATTTTTAGTCATCCAAAAGGTACTTTTGTCCTCTTTCATTCCTAACTGGAATTGTCGTATTACGAGACCATTTGGGATCCATAAGTGGGATCATAGTCGTTGGTCCTTAATTTTTCCTTCATCTCCTTTTCCAATAGTAACTCTAATAAACACTCTTCCGAGGTCGAATTCAGACTATTTTGAGGTCATTGTAATGGTAACTTATCAAGCTTCCAGATGAGACCAGAATTGCGCAATTTAGAGACCGTTCGATATCCTAAAAGCATGTTGGTACTCTTCGATCGTCTTTTCTCAATATGGACTGTAAACCTTTCAAATGGCGCGATCCAACTGAGATGCTCATAAATCCATCCTTTGATATCGAATTGGCTCAATTTTTACTCATTTGAAAGGTCAATTTAGTGCCTTTCATTCGTCACTGGAATCGTCATATTCTGATACCATTTGGGCATCCATAGGTGGGATCGCAGTAGTCCTCTTGATTTTGTCCTTCATCTCCTTTTTCCAATAGTAACCGTCATAAAGACTCTTCTGAGGTCGAATTCAGACTATTTTGAGGTCATTGTAATGGTAACTTGACTAGCTTCTAGATGAGACCAGAATTGCGCAATTCGGAGACCGTTCGATATCCTAAAAGCATGGTGGTACTCTTCGATCGTCTTTTTTCAATATGGAGTCTAAATCTATCCAAATCGTGCGATCCAACTTAGATGCTCATAACTCCATCATTTGATGTCAGATTGGGTCAATTTCTATTCATCTGAAAGTTACTTTTGTGCTCTTTCATTCTTGAATGGAATCGTCGTATTCCGAGACCATTTGGGATCCATAAGTGGGATCATGGTCGTCGATCCTCAATTTCTCCTTCAGCACATTTTCCAAAAGTAACCCTCATAAACACTCTTCCGAGGTCGAATTCAGACTATTTTGAGGTCATTGTAATGGTAACTTGACAAGCTTCCAGATGAGACTAGAATTACGTAATTCGGAGACCGTTCGATATCCTAAAAGCATGTTGGTACTCTTCGATCGTCTTTTCTCAATATGGAGTGTAAACCATTTCAAATTGCGTGATCCAACAAAGATGCCCATAACTCCATCGTTTGATGTCAGATTGGCTTAATTTTTAGGCATCCGAAAGGTCAATTTAGTTCCTTTCATTCCTCACTGGAATCGTCGTATTCCGAGACCATTTGGGCATCCATAGGTAGGATCGCAGTCGTCGGTCCTGATTTTTCCTTCATCTCCTTTTCCAATAGTAACCCTCATAAGCACTCTTCAGAGGTCGAATTTAGACTATTTTGAGGTGATTGTAATTGTAACTTGACAAGCTACTAGATGAGACCAGAATTACGTAATTCGGAGACCGTTCGATATCCTAAGAGCATGTTGGTACTCTTTGATCATCTTTCTCAATATGGAGTCTAAATCTTTCCAAATCGTGCGATCCATCTTAGATGCTCATAACTCCATCATTTTATGTCGGATTGGGTCAATTTTTAGTCATCCAAAAGGTACTTTTGTCCTCTTTCATTCCTGACTGGAATCGTCGTATTACGAGACCATTTGGGATCCGTAAGTGGGATCAGAGTCGTCGGTCCTTAATTTTTCCTTCATCTCCTTTTCCAATAGTAACTCTCATAAACACTCTTCCGAGGTCGAATTCAGACTATTTTGAGGTCATTGTAATGGTAACTTATCAATCCTCCAGATGAGACCAGAATTGCGCAATTCAGAGACCGTTCGATATCCTAAAAGCATGTTGGTACTCTTCGATCGTCTTTTCTCAATATGGACTGTAAACGTTTCAAATGGCGTGATCCAACTGAGATGCTCATAAATCCATCCTTTGATGTTGGATTGGCTCAATGTTTTGTCATCTGAAAGGTCAATTTAGTGCCTTCCATTCCTCACTGGAATCGTCATATTCTGGGACCATTTGGGCATCCATAGGTGGGATCGCAGTAGTCCATTCGGATTTTTTCCTTCATCTCCTTTTTCCAATAGTAACCCTCATAAAGACTCTTCTGAGGTCGAATTCAGACTATTTTGAGGTCATTGTAATGGTAACTTGACAAGCTTCCAAATGAGACCAGAATTGCGTAATTCGGAGACCGTTTGATATCCAAAAAGCATGATGGTACTCTTCGATCGTCTTTTTTCAATATGGAGTCTAAATCTTTCCAAATCGTGCGATCCAACTTAGATGCTCATAACTCCAACATTTGATGTCAATTGGGTCAATTTCTATTCATCTGAAAGTTACTTTTGTGCTCTTTTGTTCCTGATTGGAATCGTCGTATTGCGAGACCATTTGGGATCCATAAGTGGGATCATGGTCGTCGGTCCAGAATTTTTCCTTCAGCACATTTTCCAAAAGTAACCCTCATAAACACTCTTCTGAGGTCGAATTCAGACTATTTTGAGGTGATTGTAATTGTAACTTGACAAGCTACTAGATGAGACCAGAATTGCGTAATTCGGAGACCGTTCGATATCCTAAAAGCATGTTGGTACTCTTTGATCATCTTTTCCAATATGGAGTCTAAATCTTTCCAAATCGCGCGATCCATCTTAGATGCTCATAACTCCATCATTTGATGTCGGATTGGGTCAATTTTAGTCATCCAAAAGGTACTTTTGTCCTCTTTCATTCCTGATTGGAATCGTCGTATTACGAGACCATTTGGGATCCATAAGTGGGATCATAGTCGTCGGTCCTTAATTTTTCCTTCATCTCCTTTTCCAATAGTAACTCTAATAAACACTCTTCTGAGGTCGAATTCAGACTGTTTTGATGTCATTGTAATGGTAACTTATCAAGCTTCCAGATGAGACCAGAATTGCGCAATTCGGAGACCGTTCGATATCCTAAAAGTATGTTGGTACTCTTCGATCGTCTTTTCTCAATATGGACTGTAAACCTTTCAAATGGCGCGATCCAACTGAGATGCTCATAAATCCATCCTTTGATGTCGGATTGGCTCAAATTTTACTCATTTGAAAGGTCAATTTAGTGCCTTTCATTCGTCACTGGAATCGTCATATTCTGAGACCATTTGGGCATCCATAGGTGGGATTACAGTAGTCCATCCTGATTTTCTCCTTCATCTCCTTTTCCAATAGTAACCCTCATAAAGACTCTTCTGAGGTCGAATTCAGCCTATTTTGAGGTCATTGTAATGGTAAATTGACAAGCTTCCAGATGAGACCAGAATTGCGCAATTCGGAGACCGTTTGATATCCTAAAAGCATGGTGGTACTCTTCGATCGTCTTTTTTCAATATGGGGTCTAAATCTTTCCAAATCGTGCGATCCAACTTAGATGCTCATAACTCCATCATTTGATGTCAGATTGGGTCAATTTCTATTCATCTGAAAGTTACTTTTGTGCTCTTTCATTCCTGATTGGAATCGTCGTATTCCGAGACCATTTGGGATCCATAAGTGGGATCATGGTCGTCGGTCCTGAATTTTCCTTCAGCACATTTTCCAAAAGTAACCCTCATAAACACTCTTCTGAGGTCGAATTCAGATTATTTTGAGGTGATTGTAATTGTAACTTGACAAGCTACTAGATGAGACCAGAATTGCGTAATTCGGAGACCGTTCGATATCCTAAAAGCATGTTGGTACTCTTTGATCATCTTTTCCCAATATGGAGTCTAAATCTTTCCAAATCGCGCGATCCATCTTAGATGCTCATAACTCCATCATTTGATGTCGGATTGGGTCAATTTTTAGTCATCCAAAAGGTACTTTTGTCCTCTTTCATTCCTGATTGGAATCGTCATATTACAACTTTCCAATGTTAATATTAAATAAGATATATATCCCCAGTGGAGTGGCCATTTTGTTTCGACAAGAAAACGAAAGTATTTGATTTGGGAATTATCTTATTCAATCATAACAATGAAATAATTACAGAAACAATCATCACACTTTATTGATTCTGAATTCATTTACATCCTCAAGTATCCCTTGATTCTAAGATAGTTTACAAAGAATTCGTTACAAGTTACAGTTATCGTAGTTAAATATAAATTTTGGCAGCATAACAGCGCCGTTCTCAATCATCTCCTATGACTTAGGAGGAATGGATGAATTGACCAATAGTCTTCAAGAGGATGGAGATTCCGGCAGCATAACAATGCTATTTCAGTCATCTCCTGAAACTTAGGAGGAACACGCCTTTTCGTCGATGATTCTTCCTTTTCTCCTGAACAAGAAGAACCTGAAGACTTGAAGACTTGAGCCATTCTGACAACATAATAGCCCGTTGCTGTTATAGACTGCCCAGCAGTCGGTTTGCGCGGGTCTACGCAAAAGATATGCTTTGCGCGGGTCCGCGCAAACTATATCAACCTAGTGCCGCTTTGCGCGGGTCCGCGCAAACTTCAGGAGTCCAATACTCCTTTGCGCGCGGTCACGCAAAGTGCAGGAGTCCAATACTCCGCACCTTCTGTCTTCTCTTTTATCTTTCTTTCACTTCTGAAATCTTCGAACCCCTTTTGAGAAGAGGAACGGGGTATTTATAGACATTTTCTTCAATGGAAATCTCTGTTCTGGTCGATGTGGGACAAAAATAATCAACCAAACTTTTTGATCCCACCGTCATATACTTTGCGCGGACACGCGCAAACGATATGCTTTGCGCGGTCTCGCGCAAACTATCAGTCCCCGCGCAAACTGTCTTCATAACCTTCCCGCACAAACCATTCACTTTGCGCGGTCTGGCCAACCATTTCACTTTGGGCGAACCCGCGCAAAGTGGTCTTGAAGCTGATTTCTTGATCTTTCAAATTGATTTCTTGATTTTTCTTGTCTTCACTTCCTTGCTTATTTTATGCCTCAACAGATGCCCCCATGATCCGTTCTTTGTTTTTTTTCCGAAAATCAAAGGAAAAGGATCAACCAGTTATATTCTGCAGGGTTTGCGCGACCCCGCGCAAAGCTCTGGTCGAGTACCATACTCGTCCATAAAGCCTATAAATAGTCCAACTACTTAGTCATTTTTACGAACCGTTCTCTGCTGAAACTCTGCTCTGGCGATTTTCTTCCGCGCAAACCTCCCCCTTTGCGCGACCCCGCGCATACCGTTTTACTTTGCGCGATTTTCTTTTGAACTTGAAGTTTTTCCGCACAAACTGTATACTTTGCGCGACCTCGCGCAAAGTACTCTGTAAATTATTTTTTTTTTTGAACTGTTTCCAACACTTAGCCATTTTCTCTTCTTCTTCCTTTCTTACTTCCTTTATCTTACTTTCATGGCTCGTGTTAAACAAACGGCTCGTCTTGTAACTCCTTCTGACTCTCCTCCTTCTGATCAACCTCCTGCTAAGCGGACAAAACCACTTCCAGAAATCCCGCTTACTTCAAAGAACCTGTCCTTCCTACTTTCGACTTTTCTGACCGTATTAGATCTTTACCTTCCCCCATTCATAGATCTATATCTCTAGGAGACATCAAATGTCCACCTAAGCATGGCAGAGAGTATGACTGGGATGAATGGTTGAAGACCACTGCTCATATTCGGACTGATAGTGAGAGAGCACCTATCCGTGAAGATACTCCTCCTGCTTCTCGCCCAAAGAAAACTCGCCACAATAAGGTGAAAGAATTTGCAGAAAAGATCAAGGAACACAAGAAGAAGAGGCTTCAAAACTCGTGGGACTCAGTACGAGTTGTCGAAGGTATTATGAAGTTTGATAATCCTCATGCGGAGGGCATGACAATCATTCCGATCAAGGTATATCGCCATCAGTCCATGCTAGACTGCGAGTCCAAAGATTACGTTCATGGTGAGAGATTAATGTATACTGAATCATGGACTTCAAGAGAGCCCCGAATCCTGGAGGGAACTATTCAAACTCAGAAACCGCGACAGAGGATAGGAGAAGTTCATCCCATGATTTTCTTAACTCCTTTCCACAATCCTCATGATCTCTTTCCTTCTTATTTTTATGAGACGGTGCGACAGCGCTTCAGAGATCGGGAGCAACTCTGGGGTCAGGCAGAATTCCGTATCAGAGGCATGTTAACTGCTCGTCGATACTATTCTGAATGGGCGGAGGCTATATTGCTGAAGCATACGAGCACTCTTGCAAAGATCGGCCTTTATGATGCAATAGAAGTGACCTCCAAATACTTCTATAGGGAACCCAATATTCTGAAAGGCTTCCTTGAATACTGGTAGCCTACAACCAACTCCTTCCATCTTCCTTATGGTGAAATGAGCATATCTCTCTGGGACCTTCATCGCATAGCCGGTCTCACAGTAACAAGCAAATTCTATGATGAATTCATTCCAACAAATAGAGAATTGGCCTTCGTATCTTCTCCAGACCGCAAGCCTTCCATTTCTGAGACTACTATAGAGTTATTCAAAGAGATGGGCAAATTTCCCAACCTCCACAAAATTTCCCCTCTTCAATGGCTAGCACATTTTTCTAGGGGTTTCAGGTATTTATCAATCCAGCAATTGATCTTCCTCCTTGCATTCTTGCTATTTAGCCATTCTTGCATATTAACCTCCTTATTTTCTTTGAAGGTTTCGTGACTGCCACTCTAAAGAACTAACGAAACTTCGAGATGCAATAAGAAGAAAGCCAGAATATAGTTCTTTCGGAGAGCTTGCAGCATTCTTGGCTTACTGGCTAAGCTTAGTTGTATTGCCCAGCTCCAAATGGGCAGATGTTGTTCGTCCCAGTGTTTTTGTTGTGGCTGGTGCTTTAGCGGAGGGCCATAAATATTCTCTTGCTCCTCCCGTATTATGTTCTATCTACAGGGCTCTTGGGGAAGTAGCTACCCACATAAAAGACCCAATTCTTGGAGCTTCATCTGCGCATACTTCTTGGCATTATATTACGGGGTGGCTTGGAGTTTATTTTCCCTGGACTTTTGAAGCTCCGGAACAAGCATATACTCATCCTTCTCACCTTCCACTCTGGTTTTTCCAGCAAAGAGCGATGGCAAAAAGGGCATATGAATGGGTTGCCAACAAAATTCGAGATGATGATCAAATAAACTTCTTTCAGTTCCGCCTACATCGCTACACTGAAGATACAGATATGGTGGACAACGAAACGCTTACTGTAGCAGAAAGAGCTTTCTTCTTTTCCATTCGCTCATGCAGTTTGCCTCTTCGGGAAGGGACAGAATTCTGGAGAGAACCTTACTACCCCAGTCGTTTTGCTCGTCAATTTGGTTACGATCAAACTTACCACAAGACTGCGGGCTGGTTACCAGAAAAATGCGCTGCTATGGAACTGGTCCTCTTAACTGGGCCATGATATGGAAACAGTTGCTGAACGGTTGTGTTGGATCCCTTTTCATAATTCCAAGCTGTGATCGCATAGTCCGTACATCATATAGCTGGATGCGATGGTGGGATCATCAATCATATCTGGTTGCTAAATGCTTGCCAGTAGATTCTTCTATCTTTCTTCATCCGCCCAGGCTAAAGGGCAGGAATTTAGAAAGCGGAATTGGCTATATTCTGAAAAAGAGCCATGCATCACATCCCGGAGAAATTTGTAGGAAGATATCATTGGAAGATCCCATTCGTGAAATCAAGCCCATCAATACTTTGGATGGCTGGTTTGCACACAGAGATCTGAGAGAATTCAAAAAATCTCGTCGAGACTCTTCATACCAAGCCGCAGACGATGCTGTAGGTACATCTTCTCCAATTCCTACAGAGACTGCAGCGGTTCAAGAAGGACCAGCTATTGGTACTTCCGTATCTCCTTCACAACCCCTTGGTCCTAGTCCATCTTCTCCGATGACTAGATCAAGAACGCGTTTGCAAACATCATCCCCTATTCCTTTCGAAATGACTCGCCAAGCATCTGCTTCCCCTATAGTCCAAGAATCTGCACCGGAGAGCAGCAAACCCATTTCTTACAAGGGGAAGCAGGTTATTATTGAAGAGGTTGACGAAGAAAATTTGGAAGATGAAAGTTCAGCTTCATCATCAGATACAAATAAATCTTCACAATATGAAGACAGCGGAGATAGCGATAGTGGTAAAGATAAAGATGATGACTTTGAAGAAGGTGAAGTTGATATTGGCGAAGAAGAGGAAACGGTTGTGAAAGAAGCTGAGATGGAATCTTCTTCTGCAATTGCTAAGACTTTTCCTAGCGCCAATGTTCCTGCTAAATCTCCTGCAGCTGAGAAAGATGACGAGGATCTTTTAGATTATGGAGAATATGGGTATTCACCAGGTAAAGGAAATTTTCATGTACATATTTTTATTTTAACAACTATATATATATATATATATTTTTTTAATCATTGCGTCTCCCTTTTTTAGGCGCCCAAGTTGCAGAAATAGGTGCTATTTCTCCAATGAACCCTCCTGTGGTAACTTCACCAAAAGCATCCGTAATTCCATTGGTAGTGCAGAGAGTAGTGGCTCGTGAAATCATATTTCCCACAGAGACTACTGACTTGCCAACTCCGACTACCAGAGATTCAAGTACGGAAGCTAGAGCACCATCTTTTGCTGATATGGTGGAATTGGGCCCTTCTATGACTCAGAGAGCTTCTCCTTCTATTAGTCGCATTCCTGTAACAGGTATACATATAGGCATTGATTATTTTACCCACTATTTCATAATAGTATTTTGAATATTTTTCTTCTTTTGCTATAGGAACTTATTCTTGCAGTGGCGCGGCCAGTTCTGATTCTGTGACCACTATTTCTGAATTGTCGTCTTTCGCGAAAATTCCTGTTCATAAAATGCTCATGGTGAAACATTCCTTGTTAGCCATAATCCATATTTTCAAAAATCCTGATCAATGGTTGGATTTGGATGTTGCCATAGAGATTTTGGAGAGCTCTGCCAAGATGGCCAGAATAAACATATCTCCTTTGCGGGATTCCCTCCTTAAATTTCGTGATTCAGTAATTTCTCTGGCGTCAGTAGAGAATGTCACAATCGCACCTGAAATTTTAGAATACAGGAAGCAGCTGACTTTATCTCAGGAACAAGTTTTTCTGTCGGCTTCATCGATTTCTAAACTTGAACAAGAGCGTACGATTCTTCAAGATCAACAAAAGGCTTATATTGGTGGAAAAACGATTATCCAAGATCGTATTGCAGCTCTGAAGGAGGAAATCTCTCAACTGGAGAGAAAGCATCGTGAGCAATCCTTAGCCCTTCAAGATGTTGAAGAAAAGATACGAGCAAATGCTCAATCCATTGATATTGAAAAATCTGCACAACTTCAAGGAAAAGAAATGATTGCTTCTTTGGAGGATAAGCTTACTGGCGTTCCTGATCAAGCAAGACTTATTTTTGAAGAGAAATCTAAACATGATGCAGCTCAGGCACAATTGAAAGAAGATTTGCGCAGATATTCAGAAGCAGTGGGGATTACAGAAGATCTTTAAACATGTAATCTTTGCTTTCATACTTCTTTTGGACATAATTTGTTTAGCTTTACATATGTTTTATGATAGCATTTTGAGATATTAAATTATATTTATACTCTATACAGTAATTTCATTACATCCTTTACAATTTCTAAACCTTTTATGCTTTGTTAGTGCGGGACTCTCTATGTGAGTATTTAGATTGGCGGTACTAAGTTTTGATTTAATTAGCCACACACAGTTTAAGCTCATGAGTAGTGGAGCGTGCACACACACACAGTTTAAGCTCATGAGTAGTGGAGCATTTATGGGTCTTATGTGATAGCCACTGTAACTCTCTAGAGTTCTCTTTTGGGCTTCTCACTGCCTTGAGCTCACGGTCACGGTCCATCAGAGGGGCCCATTGACGCTACCGGACGGTGAACTGTTGGTTTTACGCACATGGTTGGCCACGGTAACTCTCTAGAGTTCGCAGGGCTCGCAAGGCTACCTTTGGGCACCAAATCTAGGGTCGCCAGTCCATCAATGAGTAGGTTTAAGCCCTTCCTCACGAGTTACTACTGAAATCAAACCCTAGACCTGGAGGGTCTTACGCACGGTTGGCATAAAGCTCGCACTGCGGCCCCTGTTTTCTTCGTCTACAAGGTCGAGCCCATTCACAGGAGGGCATTTTCATCCGTTCCCCGTGGCGCTGCCGGAAGCTATACAGACGGCATGGGAGTTACGGTGACTAGTCTTCGCGGATATATGGCCTTTTAGGCTTTGAATCCTTGACTTCATCAGTTGCCCGCATGAGTGCGCACGATGGTCTTCGCGGGCTTTTTAGGGCCACTGACTCCTCGCCGCTGCCCGAATGGTGATCTTCATGGGTCTTACGTATAGTTGGCCGACTCTTTTAGAGCTTGATCCTTTGAGAGCTTTTCTCTTCTCTTTTTTTTTTTTTTTTTTTTTTTTTTTTTTTTTGTGAGCCTGATCTTTTTTGATTTGGCTCAATTTGGCTCTTTTAGGATTTGGCTTGGCTATACTGCCTCTTTGATTACTATTGATGTATCCTTGCTTTTGATAATATCTTCAAGAATATCCGTGCCTTGTAAGGCAATAATATTTATCTTCAAGAAGGTCTGTGCCTTATAAGGCAATAATATTTATATATGATCATCATCATTTGCAAAATATAGCAGATACTTTCAGAATATCTTTAAGAAGACCCATGCCTTGTAAGGCAAAATATTTTCAGCTTAAATAATATCTTCAAGAGAATCTTCGAGATGATATTAACTTTGTCAATCTTATTTGATGATGATGATCATATATATATTTTTCAGATTCGATGCTTGATAATTGACATGTTTGTGAACTTTTTCTTCATAGCTTCTTTCGTTGACATATAGACATGATCTTATTCATCCTTGCCCCCTTTTGATACAGAATCATTATGCCGATAATATTCTGGGTCAAAATCAACATGTCTATCTTCAGGGGTAGTATCTTTTGATGCAGCGGGCGTTGACAGGTATACTGATACCCTGTCCCTCTTGATTTGCGATTCTATATGCCCCATTGGAGTATACTTCTTTTACTATATATGGACCGTCCCATTTAGGCTCGAACTTGCCTCCTGTCCGGCGAGTGACCATTATAGGTCTTTTCAACATTAACACCATATCCCCTTTTTTGAAAGAGCGGTATTTAACCTGTTTATCAAAGGCAGCCGATATTCTGGCCTGATATGACTGCAACCGCTGCTGAGCTGCAAGACGCTTCTCATCGAGCAAATCTAATTCTTTCAGCCTTATTTTTGCATTTTCATCATCTGTTATAGACTGATGTACTGCTATCCGGAGTGATGCCACCTGCATTTCAATTGGGATAACTGCCTCTATACCATAGATTAATGAATACGGTGTCGCCCCTGTTGCTGTACGATGGGTAGTTCTGTAGGCCCACAATGCTTCTTGTAACTTTTCATCCCAATCGCGTTTATTGCCTGTCACCGTTTTTTTGATTTTTTTGATAATCGTTTTGTTAAATGCTTCCGCTAATCCATTGGCCGGAGGATAGTAAGGTGTTGAAAAAGAATGCTGGATGCCAAACTTCTTTCTGAGACGATGGAAGACTGATGCTAAATGTTCGCGGTGTTCTTGATGACCTCCCGACCTGACCACCAAGTCATCAACATAGCATTCGACATGTTTGTGCATCATATCTTGAAAAATATTTTTCATTGCCCTTTGATATGTTGCCCCAGCATTTTTGAGACCGAAAGGCATAACTTTATAACAATAAATTCCAAGCGGTGTTCTGAAAGCCGTTGCCTCTTCATCTTCGGGCGCCATCCTGATTTGATTATAACCTGCGTATCCGTCCATAAAAGACATAATAGCATACTGAGTAGTGCTATCAATTAATAATTCTGTTATTGGAAGGGGAAAGTCATCTTTTGGACAAGCTTCATTCAGATCTCTGAAGTCGATGCACACTCTAATCTGCCCATTCTTCTTTTTCACCGGAACAATGTTTGATATCCACTTGGGATATTTAACTTCCCTGACGAATCCAACCTTTATTAATTTATTTACTTCTTTTTCGATTAATGGAATCAGGTCTGGGTGGAATCGCCTTTGAGCTTGCTTTATTGGTTTCTTTTCTTTGGAAATATTTAATCGATGCATTGCTACAGAGGGTTCTAATCCTGGCATTTCTTCATATGTCCAAGCGAAGACATCTTTATTTTCTCTGAGAAGCTGGCCATATTTCTCAAATTCCTGATCTGAAAGACTGACACTGATAAATGTGTTCCTTGGCTCTTCTACTGTCCCCAAATTTATTTCTCGCAAGCCATCTATCGTCGGCTGTCCTCCGTCTTCTATTTGTCTTGGAGCGTTTTCAGGGCACTTAACTACCTTAGCATCTTGTTCTGACATCTGTTCGGCTGGAGTCATATCTACTGATACCATATTTACTGATGATTCTGCTCCTAATCCTTGGAATTTTCTCCGTTTCTCTTGATTGACTCCGAGAGGGATTTGAATTCCTTTCCCATGATTCAGTCCAGTGGGCTTGTCACAATCAAAACCCATATTTTTCATGATTTTCTTGCTTACTGCACTGTATTTTCTCAAATTCTGCGGTGCTAACTTTCCATGATATATATTGCTTGTGTTTTCATTCTTCACCTCTGCTGCAACGTGGAACTTTATTGCTTCAGGATATTTAGCACTGGCTCTGACTTGAAATGAGCCTGGGGCGACTGCAAATGGCTTACATCTTTCGATATTGGGTAAGGGCATCGTGTAATTGGACTGTAAGACTTTCAACTGTTCTGTTGATAACAATGTTAACGGCGGTTGTCCAGGTTGTCTCAGGCGCTTTGGTACAAAATAAAACTTTTTCCTTGCTCCTATAGTCTCAGAAGACTCCGCCCTTTCTTCTCTAGCTTTATTTATTTGGACATCTTTCAAGATTCCCTTTCTATCATCATTTCCTGCTTCCTTAGAGAAACATTTATAATAGCTAGCATCTGCAAAGAAAGACTCAGCTTCTGTATATGGTTTCGCATCAGCTATTACTTTACACTGCATTCCATCTTTGTAATATTTGAAACATTGGTGTAGAGTAGAAGGTACAATATTGTACTGATGTATCCATGGCCTTCCTAAGAGAAGGTTATATGTCGTCACGGCATTTATAACGTGACATACAACAGAAGTGATTAATTCTCCTACTTCCAATGTTACTGTAATTTTATCGAGCGCGCGTTGTCCATCTTGATTAAACCCTTGTATCATCATCCCGCTGGGGCGCAAATCTGAACGGCGATAACCCAATTTGGTAATCATGGAGAGTGGCAAAAGATTCACTACTGACCCATTGTCTATCATGATCCGTTTTATCTTCTTTTCACAAATATACCCTTCTATCATCAATGGCCTGTTATGTTCTGTTTCACCGATTAAATCATCATCAGAAAAAGATATCACTGGTAGACAATCCATTTTTTCCTTGCTTCTTTCATTCTTCATTTCTATCAGTAAAGTTTCTCTCACATAGTGATCAGCCAATGCTTGAATCAAACTCTGTCGAAACTCTTCTGATAACTTGAGCGCATCATAAATACTCAAACGTGCCGATATACCTTTCAAGTGACTAACTACATCGTAAACCACTTTTGTCGATGTATCTTCATTTCTACTTCTATCCTTGATGTTCCGCTTTTCAGTCACTTCTTTCCTTATAATTTCTGCTTGTTGCTTTATCGGACTTGTTATCTGCTTTCCTGATCGTAACGTAATCATTGTCGCATTTCTTATCGGACTTCGGTCTCCCTTCTCTTTCATTTCTCGAGTCTTTTCTTGTATTGACAATACATTTATTGTCGCCCTTGTATTCTTTTCTTTGCTTTCGCTGGTTATTATATCTCCTCTATTTATCATTCGCTGTATGATGCACTTTAACGTGTAACAATTTTCTGTCGGATGTCCCACTAAACGATGATAACGGCAAAAGTTTCTTTCTCGGGTTCTTGTCACATCTTCAGGGCGTTTCGGTTCTGGTAATTCCAGGGTGCCTGCTTTTAACAATTGTTGCATTATAGGCACCACGTCCTCTCTGTCAAACTCAAATCCTTCATGAGAATCGAGCATTCTAAGCTTTTTTCCACTGTATCGATCCCTTGATTGATTCCAGTTTTCTTTTCCTTCCGGCCTTTTGTCTCTTGAGCCCTTCACTTCTTGATTTTTCTTATCCCGATCGATGGTATTGACGGTTGTCCTGCCAGGTATTCTTCTGACAGTTTCATGATGAAATGCTGGCATCTTACGAGTCATTAATTCCAATGCATGGGCTTTGGTAGCCAAATCGCGAAAGGTCCCGATATCAGCGCTGGTGAGTCCGAACGCAATTCCTGTTTCCATAGAGTTCAGACACATTTTGACTTGTTCCTTTTCTTCTGGCAACTGCCTACACGATGCCCCCAGCGTCTTCCATCTGTCTATGAATTTTTCAACTGGTTCTCCTTCTCGCTGTCGTACTGAAGCTAATTCTGTGATACTAACATCGCGTTCTGATGAGAAAAAGTTTGACATGAAAGCATCTTGCATTTCTTCCCATGTGCGTATAGAACCTGGTGCTAAATTTGAATACCACCTGAAAGCTTTACTTGTCAATGATGATCCAAATAAGCGTAAACAGTATTGAGGTATTGTGGAGAAGTTTCCCATGCTGGTGATGAAATGCATCAGGTGTTCTTCTGGTGATCCTTCCCCATTAAATTTCTGAAAATCTGGATGTTTAAAATTGGCTGGAAACGGAACATCCTCTACCTCTCTCGGATAGGGTGTTCGGTATCTGAAACGACCGGTATTCGCTCGCTCCCTTTCTATTCTGACTGCTTCTTCAACGACTTGTCTTACATCATCTTGCGTTATAGCTCTTGCTGCTGGAACTGATCCTCGTGATCCTATTTCTTGCGGACGAGAGCCTTCAGGTTGGTTCTCTTGTCCATTCGTTGCTCCCATCATGGGTGGAGCCACTATTTGGGCTACATTATGTGCCAGAGTTGCCAGAGCTTCTCTGAGGTTCCGCCATTCATCCATTAGCACTCTTTGTGCCTCTACCATCTGATCAACACGTTCCTCAGTAGATGGCCTATTTCCTTGACCTGTTTCTGCCATATATACTGCGGCTTCTTGACTGTTTGTCGAAGCTGTTTTTTGAGTAAAACGCGAGTATGTTGACGTAACAGGACTTATAAAGAGGGGAGACACTGGAGTCTCGTTTGATTCTTGTGTACTTCCCGTGCTTTTAGCCGATCGGGGTGATACAGTTATGGGCGAACTTGTTTGAGGTGACACAAGCATCGGTGATCCTATCATTAGTGCTTTGCCTTTCTGCGATTCTGTCCATTTAGTCTTTGGAGCAACCAAAGCCGGAAAATCATGCAACGAGAATTGCGAAGTAGCTTGTTCGGGATAAATTGCCGGAGGAGCGAGCTCAGGTTTTCTTCTAGCTATGCTACGCGTGACCGGTCCCTCAGTTCTTGGTACAAGTACTCTCGCTTTGCGGTTCTTTAAAGTCTTTGCTTTTGTTTTCTTGGACAGGACCAAAGTTCAATTCTCATCATTTTCTTCTGGTTGAGGTGAGATGGAAATAACTCCCACTGTTGCTTGAGTCGCTTTGCGCCTGCTTGTAGTGCTTGCTTTTGTATACTTAGGAGTTTGGTTCGGCGCATATTCAATTACAAATCCAGTAGCGGTGAATCGGAAGTTCACTTTTCTCGCAACGTTAGCCATTAGCAATGTAGTGTGATTGAATTTGGGTACCTTCAATATCAAAACATTCATGAAATTAGTATATGGAAAATTAAGTAAACTATCTTAGAGATGAAAGGGAGGATGTTCCCACTGAGAGTCGCCATTTTGGCGTCTAGAAGACGCCAAAAACAGTAATGAGAGTCTTGCAACTTTCCAATGTTAATATTAAATAAGATATATATCCCCAGTGGAGTGGCCATTTTGTTTCGACAAGAAAACAAAAGTATTTGATTTGGGAATTATCTTATTCAATCATAACAATGAAATAATTACAGAAACAATCATCACACTTTATTGATTCTGAATTCATTTACATCCTCAAGTATCCCTTGATTCTAAGATAGTTTACAAAGAATTCGTTACAAGTTACAGTTATCGTAGTTAAATATAAATTTTGGCAGCATAACAGCACCGTTCTCAATCATCTCCTATGACTTAGGAGGAATGGATGAATTGACCAATAGTCTTCAAGAGGATGGAGATTCCGGCAGCATAACAATGCTATTTCAGTCATCTCCTGAAACTTAGGAGGAACACGCCTTTTCGTCGATGATTCTTCCTTTTTTCCTGAACAAGAAGAACCTGAAGACTTGAAGACTTGAGCCATTCTGACAGCATACAGCCCGTTGCTGTTATAGACTGCCCAGCAGTCGGTTTGCGCGGGTCCGCGCAAAAGATATGCTTTGCGCGGGTCCACGCAAACTATATCAACCCAGTGCCGCTTTGCGCGGGTCCGCGCAAACTTTAGGAGTCCAATACTCCTTTGCGCGCGGTCGCGCAAAGTGCAGGAGTCCAATACTCCGCACCTTGTCTTCTCTTTTTATCTTTCTTTCACTTCTGAAATCTTCGAACCCCTTTTGAGAAGAGGAACGGGGTATTTATAGACATTTTCTTCAATGGAAATCTCTGTTCTGGTCGATGTGGGACAAAAATAATCAACCAACCTTTTTGATCCCACCGTCATATACTTTGCGCGGACACGCGCAAACGATATGCTTTGCGCGATCTCGCGCAAACTATCAGTCCCCGCGCAAACTGTCTTCATAACCTTCCCGCGCAAACCATTCACTTTGCGTGGTCTGGCCAACCATTTCACTTTGCGCGAACCCGCGCAAAGTGGTCTTGAAGCTGATTTCTTGATCTTTCAAATTGATTTCTTGATTTTTCTTGTCTTCACTTCCTTGCTTATTTTATGCCTCAACAGAGACCATTTGGGATCCATAAGTGGGATCATAGTCGTCGGTCCTTAATTTTTCCTTCATCTCCTTTTCCAATAGTAACTCTAATAAACACTCTTCCGAG
Organism: Magnolia officinalis; assembly: GCA_021015155.1. NCBI lineage: Eukaryota > Viridiplantae > Streptophyta > Magnoliopsida > Magnoliales > Magnoliaceae > Magnolia > Magnolia officinalis. The sequence goes on from JAJHSJ010001403.1 coordinate 21,358, forward strand.
GTCGAATTCAGACTATTTTGATATCATTGTAATGGTAACTTATCAAGCTTCCAGATGAGACCAGAATTGCGCAATTCGGAGACCGTTCGATATCCTAAAAGCATGTTGGTACTCTTCGATCGTCTTTTCTCAATATGGACTGTAAACCTTTCAAATGGCGCGATCCAACAGAGATGCTCATAAATCCATCCTTTGATGTCGGATTGGCTCAATTTTTACTCATTTGAAAGGTCAATTTAGTGCCTTTCATTCGTCACTGGAATCGTCATATTCTGAGACCATTTGGGCATCCATAGGTGGGATTGCAGTAGTCCATCCTGATTTTCTCCTTCATCTCCTTTTCCAATAGTAACCCTCATAAAGACTCTTCTGAGGTCGAATTCAGCCTATTTTGAGGTCATTGTAATGGTAACTTGACAAGCTTCCAGATGAGACCAGAATTGCGCAATTCGGAGACCGTTCGATATCCTAAAAGCATGGTGGTACTCTTCGATCGTCTTTTTTCAATATGTGGTCTAAATCTTTCGAAATCGTGCGATCCAACTTAGATGCTCATAACTCCATCATTTGATGTCAGATTGGGTCAATTTCTATTCATCTGAAAGTTACTTTTGTGCTCTTTCATTCCTGATTGGAATCGTCGTATTCCGAGGCCATTTGGGATCCATAAGTGGGATCATGGTCGACGGTCCTGAATTTTTCCTTCAGCACAATTTCCAAAAGTAACCCTCATAAACACTCTTCCGAGGTCGAATTCAGACTATTTTGAGGTCATTGTAATGGTAACTTGACAAGCTTCCAGATGAGACTAGAATTGCGTAATTCGGAGACCGTTCGATATCCTAATAGCATGTTGGTACTCTTCGATCGTCTTTTCTCATTATGGAGTGTAAACCATTTCAAATTGCGTGATCCAACAAAGATGCCCATAACTCCATCGTTTGATGTCAGATTGGCTTAATTTTTAGGCATCCGAAAGGTCGATTTAGTTCCTTTCATTCCTCACTGGAATCGTCGTATTCCGAGACCATTTGGGCATCCATAGGTAGGATCGCAGTCATCGGTCCTAATTTTTCCTTCATCTCCTTTTCCAATAGTAACCCTCATAAGCACTCTTCAGAGGTCGAATTCAGACTATTTTGAGGTGATTGTAATTGTAACTTGACAAGCTACTAGATGAGACCAGAATTGCGTAATTCGGAGACCGTTCGATATCCTAAGAGCATGTTGGTACTCTTTGATCATCTTTTCTCAATATGGAGTCTAAATCTTTCCAAATCGTGCGATCCATCTTAGATGCTCATAACTCCATCATTTGATGTCGGATTGGATCAATTTTTAGTCATCCAAAAGGTACTTTTGTCCTCTTTCATTCCTGACTGGAATCGTCGTATTACGAGACCATTTGGGATCCATAAGTGGGATCAGAGTCGTCGGTCCTTAATTTTTCCTTCATCTCCTTTTCCAATAGTAAATCTCATAAACACTCTTCCGAGGTCGAATTCAGACTATTTTGAAGTCATTGTAATGGTAACTTATCAAGCTTCCAGATGAGACCAGAATTGCGCAATTCGGAGACCGTTCGATATCCTAAAAGCATGTTGGTACTCTTCGATCGTCTCTTCTCAATATGGGCTGTAAACGTTTCAAATGGCGCGATCCAACTGAGATGCTCATAAATCCATCCTTTGATGTCGTATTGGCTCAATTTTTTGTCATCTGAAAGGTCAATTTAGTGCCTTCCATTCCTCACTGGAATCGTCATATTCTGAGACCATTTGGGCATCTATAGGTGGGATCGCAGTAGTCCATCTGGATTTTTCCTTCATCTCCTTTTCCAATAGTAACCCTCATAAAGACTCTTCTGAGGTCGAATTCAGACTATTTTGAGGTAATTGTAATGGTAACTTGACAAGCTTCCAGATGAGACCAGAATTGCGTAATTCGGAGACCGTTCGATATCCTAAAAGCATGGTGGTACTCTTCGATCGTCTTTTTTCAATATTGAGTCTAAATATTTCCAAATCGTGCGATTCAACTTAGATGCTCATAACTCCATCATTTGATGTCAGATTGGGTCAATTTCTATTCATCTGAAAGTTACTTTTGCGCTCTTTCGTTCCTGATTGGAATCGTTGTATTCCGAGACCATTTGGGATATATAAGTGGGATCATGGTCGTCGGTCCTGAATTTTTCCTTCAGCACATTTTCCAAAAGTAACCCTCATAAACACTCTTCTGAGGTCGAATTCAGACTATTTTGAGGTGATTGTAATTGTAACTTGACAAGCTACTAGATGAGACCAGAATTGCGTAATTCGGAGACCGTTCGATATCCTAAAAGCATGTTGGTACTCTTTGATCATCTTTTCCCAATATGGAGTCTAAATCTTTCCAAATCGCGCGATCCATCTTAGATGCTCATAACTCCATCATTTGATGTCGGATTGGGTCAATTTTTAGTCATCCAAAAGGTACTTTTGTCCTCTTTCATTCCTGACTAGAATCGTCGTATTACGAGACCATTTGGGATACATAAGTGGGATCATAGTCGTCGGTCCTTAATTTTTCCTTCATCTCCTTTTCCAATAGTAACTCTAATAAACACTCTTCCGAGGTCGAATTCAGACTATTTTGAGGTCATTGTAATGGTAACTTATCAAGCTTCCAGATGAGACCAGAATTGCGCAATTTAGAGACCGTTCGATATCCTAAAAGCATGTTGGTACTCTTCGATCGTCTTTTCTCAATATGGACTGTAAACCTTTCAAATGGCGCGATCCAACTGAGATGCTCCTAAATCCATCCTTTGATGTCGGATTGGCTCAATTTTTACTCGTTTGAAAGGTCAATTTGGTGCCTTTCATTCGTCACTGGAATCGTCATATTCTGAGACCATTTGGGCATCCACAGGTGGGATCGCTATAGTCCTCTTGATTTTGTCCTTCATCTCCTTTTTCCAATAGTAACCGTCATAAAGACTCTTCTGAGGTCGAATTCAGACTATTTTGAGGTCATTGTAATGGTAACTTGACAAGCTTCCAGATGAGACCAGAATTGCGCAATTCGGAGACCGTTCGATATCCTAAAAGCATGGTGGTACTCTTCGATCGTCTTTTTTCAATATGGAGTCTAAATCTTTCCAAATCGTGCGATCCAACTTAGATGCTCATAACTCCATCATTTGATGTCAGATTGGGTCAATTTCTATTCATCTGAAAGTTACTTTTGTGCTCTTTCATTCCTGAATGGAATCGTCGTATTCCGAGACCATTTGGGATCCATAAGTGGGATCATGGTCGTCGATCCTCAATTTCTCCTTCAGCACATTTTCCAAAAGTAACCCTCATAAACACTCTTTCGAGGTCGAATTTAGACTATTTTGAGGTCATTGTAATGGTAACTTGACAAGCTTCCAGATGAGACTAGAATTGCGTAATTCGGAGACCGTTCGATATCCTAAAAGCATGTTGGTACTCTTCGATCGTCTTTTCTCATTATGGAGTGTAAACCATTTCAAATTGCGTGATCCAACAAAGATGCCCATAACTCCATCGTTTGATGTCAGATTGGCTTAATTTTTAGGCATCCGAATGGTCGATTTAGTTCCTTTCATTCCTCACTGGAATCATCGTATTCCGAGACCATTTGGATATCCATAGGTAGGATCGCAGTCGTCGGTCCTGATTTTTCCTTCATCTCCTTTTCCAATAGTAACCCTCATAAGCACTCTTCAGAGGTCGAATTCAGACTATTTTGAGGTGATTGTAATTGTAACTTGACAAGCTACTAGATGAGACCAGAATTGCGTAATTCGGAGACCGTTCGATATCCTAAGAGCATGTTGGTACTCTTAGATCATCTTTTCTCAATATGGAGTCTAAATCTTTCCAAATCGTGCGATCCATCTTAGATGCTCATAACTCTATCATTTGATGTCGGATTGGGTCAATTTTTAGTCATCCAAAAGGTACTTTTGTCCTCTTTCATTCCTGACTGGAATCGTCATATTACGAGACCATTTGGGATCCATAAGTGGGATCCTAGTCGTCGGTCCTTAATTTTTCCTTCATCTCCTTTTCCAATAGTAACTCTTATAAACACTCTTCCGAGGTCGAATTCAGATTATTTTGAGGTCATTGTAATGGTAACTTATCAAGCTTCCAGATGAGACCAGAATTGTGCAATTCGGAGACCGTTCGATATCCTAAAAGCATGTTGGTACTCTTCGATCGTCTCTTCTCAATATGGGCTGTAAACATTTCAAATGGCTTGATCCAACTGAGATGCTCATAAATCCATCCTTTGATGTCGGATTGGCTCAATTTTTTGTCATCTGAAAGGTCAATTTAGTGCCTTCAATTCCTCACTGGAATCGTCATATTCTGAGACCATTTGGGCATCTATAGGTGGGATCGCAGTAGTCCATCCGGATTTTTTCCTTCATCTCCTTTTCCAATAGTAACCCTCATAAAGACTCTTCTGAGGTCGAATTCAGACTATTTTGAGGTAATTGTAATGGTAACTTGACAAGCTTCCAGATGAGACCAGAATTGCGTAATTCGGAGACCGTTCGATATCCTAAAAGCAAGGAGGTACTCTTCGATCGTCTTTTTTCAATATTGAGTCTAAATCTTTCCAAATAGTGCGATTCAACTTAGATGCTCATAACTCCATCATTTGATGTCAGATTGGGTCAATTTCTATTCATCTGAAAGTTACTTTTGTGCTCTTTCGTTCCTGATTGGAAGCGTTGTATTCCGAGACCATTTGGGATCCATAAGTGGGATCATGGTCGTCGGTCCTGAATTTTTCCTTCAGCACATTTTCCAAAAGTAACCCTCATAAACACTCTTCTGAGGTTGAATTCAGACTATTTTGAGCTGATTGTAATTGTAACTTGACAAGCTACTAGATGAGACCAGAATTGCGTAATTCGGAGACCGTTCGATATCCTAAAAGCATGTTGGTACTCTTTGATCATCTTTTCCCAATATGGAGTCTAAATCTTTCCAAATCGCGCGATCCATCTTAGATGCTCATAACTCCATCATTTGATGTCGGATTGGGTCAATTTTTAGTCATCCAAAAGGTACTTTTGTCCTCTTTCATTCCTGATTGGAATCGTCGTATTACGAGACCATTTGGGATCCATAAGTGGGATCATAGTCGTCGGTCCTTAATTTTTCCTTCATCTCCTTTTCCAATAGTAACTCTAATAAACACTCTTTCGAGGTCGAATTCAGACTATTTTGATGTCATTGTAATGGTAACTTATCAAGCTTCCAGATGAGACCAGAATTGCGCAATTCGGAGACCGTTCGATATCCTAAAAGCATGTTGGTACTCTTCGATCGTCTTTTCTCAATATGGACTATAAACCTTTCAAATGACGCGATCCAATTGAGATGCTCATAAATCCATCCTTTGATGTCGGATTGGCTCAATTTTTACTCATTTGAAAGGTCAATTTAGTGCCTTTCGTTCGTCACTGGAATCGTCATATTCTGAGACCATTTGGGCATCCATAGGTGGGATTGCAGTAGTCCATCCTGATTTTCTCCTTCATCTCCTTTTCCAATAGTAACCATCATAAAGACTCTTCTGAGGTCGAATTCAGCCTATTTTGAGGTCATTGTAATGGTAACTTGACAAGCTTCCAGATGAGACCAGAATTGCGCAATTCGGAGACCGTTCGATATCCTAAAAGCATGCTGGTACTCTTCGATCGTCTTTTTTCAATATGGGGTCTAAATCTTTCCAAATCGTGCGATCCAACTTAGATGCTCAGAACTCCATCATTTGATGTCGGATTGGGTCAATTTCTATTCATCTGAAAGTTACTTTTGTGCTCTTTCATTCCTGATTGGAATCGTCGTATTCCGAGACCATTTGGGATCCATAAGTGGGATCATGGTCGTCGGTCCTGAATTTTTCATTCAGCACAATTTCCAAAAGTAACCCTCATAAAAACTCTTCCGAGGTCCAATTCAGATTATTTTGAGGTCATTGTAATGGTAACTTGACAAGCTTCCTGATGAGACTAGAATTGCGTAATTCGGAGACCGTTCGATATCCTAAAAGCATGTTGGTACTCTTCGATCGTCTTTTCCCAATATGGAGTCTAAATCTTTCCAAATCGTGCGATCCATCTTAGATGCTCATAACTCCATCATTTGATGTCGGATTGGGTCAATTTTTAGTCATCCAAAAGGTACTTTTGTCCTCTTTCATTCCTGACTGGAATCGTCATATTACGAGACCATTTGGGATCCATAAGTGGGATCCTAGTCGTCGGTCCTTAATTTTTCCTTCATCTCCTTTTCCAATAGTAACTCTTATAAACACTCTTCCAAGGTCGAATTCAAATTATTTTGAGGTCATTGTAATGGTAACTTATCAAGCTTCCAGATGAGACCAGAATTGCGCAATTCGGAGACCGTTCGATATCCTAAAAGCATGTTGGTACTCTTCGATCGTCTCTTCTCAATATGGGCTGTAAACATTTCAAATGGCTTGATCCAACTGAGATGCTCATAAATCCATCCTTTGATGTCGGATTGGCTCAATTTTTTGTCATCTGAAAGGTCAATTTAGTGCCTTCAATTCCTCACTGGAATCGTCATATTCTGAGACCATTTGGGCATCCATAGGTGGGATCGCAGTAGTCCATCCGGATTTTTCCTTCATCTCCTTTTCCAATAGTAACCCTCATAAAGACTCTTCTGAGGTCGAATTCAGACTATTTTGAGGTATTGTAATGGTAACTTGACAAGCTTCCAGATGAGACCAGAATTGCGTAATTCGGAGACCGTTCGATATCCTAAAAGCATGGAGGTACTCTTCGATCGTCTTTTTTCAATATTGAGTCTAAATCTTTCCAAATAGTGCGATTCAACTTAGATGCTCATAACTCCATCATTTGATGTCAGATTGGGTCAATTTCTATTCATCTGAAAGTTACTTTTGTGCTCTTTCGTTCCTGATTGGAATCGTTGTATTCCGAGACCATTTGGGATCCATAAGTGGGATCATGGTCGTCGGTCCTGAATTTTTCCTTCAGCACATTTTCCAAAAGTAACCCTCATAAACACTCTTCTGAGGTCGAATTCAGACTATTTTGAGCTGATTGTAATTGTAACTTGACAAGCTACTAGATGAGACCAGAATTGCGTAATTCGGAGACCGTTCGATATCCTAAAAGCATGTTGGTACTCTTTGATCATCTTTTCCCAATATGGAGTCTAAATCTTTCCAAATCGCGCGATCCATCTTAGATGCTCATAACTCCATCATTTGATGTCGGATTGGGTCAATTTTTAGTCATCCAAAAGGTACTTTTGTCCTCTTTCATTCCTGATTGGAATCGTCGTATTACGAGACCATTTGGGATCCATAAGTGGGATCATAGTCGTCGGTCCTTAATTTTTCCTTCATCTCCTTTTCCAATAGTAACTCTAATAAACACTCTTTCGAGGTCGAATTCAGACTATTTTGATGTCATTGTAATGGTAACTTATCAAGCTTCCAGATGAGACCAGAATTGCGCAATTCGGAGACCGTTCGATATCCTAAAAGCATGTTGGTACTCTTCGATCGTCTTTTCTCAATATGGACTATAAACCTTTCAAATGACGCGATCCAACTGAGATGCTCATAAATCCATCCTTTGATGTCGGATTGGCTCAATTTTTACTCATTTGAAAGGTCAATTTAGTGCCTTTCGTTCGTCACTGGAATCGTCATATTCTGAGACCATTTGGGCATCCATAGGTGGGATTGCAGTAGTCCATCCTGATTTTCTCCTTCATCTCCTTTTCCAATAGTAACCATCATAAAGACTCTTCTGAGGTCGAATTCAGCTATTTTGAGGTCATTGTAATGGTAACTTGACAAGCTTCCAGATGAGACCAGAATTGCGCAATTCGGAGACCGTTCGATATCCTAAAAGCATGCTGGTACTCTTCGATCGTCTTTTTTCAATATGGGGTCTAAATCTTTCCAAATCGTGCGATCCAACTTAGATGCTCATAACTCCATCATTTGATGTCGGATTGGGTCAATTTCTATTCATCTGAAAGTTACTTTTGTGCTCTTTCATTCCTGATTGGAATCGTCGTATTCCGAGACCATTTGGGATCCATAAGTGGGATCATGGTCGTCGGTCCTGAATTTTTCCTTCAGCACAATTTCCAAAAGTAACCCTCATAAAAACTCTTCCGAGGTCCAATTCAGATTATTTTGAGGTCATTGTAATGGTAACTTGACAAGCTTCCAGATGAGACTAGAATTGCGTAATTCGGAGACCGTTCGATATCCTAAAAGCATGGTGGTACTCTTCGATCGTCTTTTTTCAATATTGAGTCTAAATCTTTCCAAATTGTGCGATTCAACTTAGATGCTCATAACTCCATCATTTGATGTCAGATTGGGTCAATTTCTATTCATCTGAAAGTTACTTTTGTGCTCTTTCGTTCCTGATTGGAATCGTTGTATTCCGAGACCATTTGTGATCCATAAGTGGGATCATGGTCGTCGGTCCTGAATTTTTCCTTCAGCACATTTTCCAAAACTAACCCTCATAAACACACTTCTGAGGTCGAATTCAGACTATTTTGAGGTGATTGTAATTGTAACTTGACAAGCTACTAGATGAGACCAGAATTGCGTAATTCGGAGACCGTTCGATATCCTAAAAGCATGTTGGTACTCTTTGATCATCTTTTCCCAATATGGAGTCTAAATCTTTCCAAATCGCGTGATCCATCTTAGATGCTCATAACTCCATCATTTGATGTCAGATTGGGTCAATTTTTAGTCATCCAAAAGGTACTTTTGTCCTCTTTCATTCCTGAGTGGAATCGTCGTATTACGAGACCATTTGGGATCCATAAGTGGGATCATAGTCGTCGATCCTTAATTTTTCCTTCATCTCCTTTTCCAATAGTAACTCTAATAAACACTCTTCCGAGGTCGAATTCAGACTATTTTGAGGTCATTGTAATGGTAACTTATCAAGCTTCCAGATGAGACCAGAATTGCGCAATTCGGAGACCGTTCGATATCCTAAAAGCATGTTGGTACTCTTCGATCGTCTTTTCTCAATATGGACTGTAAACCTTTCAAATGGCGTGATCCAATTGAGATGCTCATAAATCCATCCTTTGATGTCGGATTGGCTCAATTTTTATTACTCATTTGAAAGGTCAATTTAGTGCCTTTCATTCGTCACTGGAATCGTCATATTCTGAGACCATTTGGGCATCCATAGGTGGGATTCCAGTAGTCCATCTTGAGTTTCTCCTTCATCTCCTTTTCCAATAGTAACCCTCATAAAGACTCTTCTGAGGTCGAATTCAAACTATTTTAAGGTCATTGTAATGGTAACTTGACAAGCTTCCAGATGAGACCAGAATTACGCAATTCGGAGACCGTTCGATATCCTAAAAGCATGGTGGTACTCTTCGATCGTCTTTTTTCAATATGGGGTCTAAATCTTTCCAAATCATGCGATCCAACTTAGATGCTCATAACTCCATCATTTGATGTCAGATTGGGTCAATTTCTATTCATCTGAAAGTTACTTTTGTGCTCTTTCATTCTTGATTGGAATCGTCGTATTCCGAGACCATTTGGGATCCATAAGTGGGATCATGGTCGTCGGTCCTGAATTTTTCCTTCAGCACAATTTCCAAAAGTAACCCTCATAAACACTCTTCCGAGGTCGAATTCAGACTATTTTGAGGTCATTGTAATGGTAACTTGACAAGCTTCCCGATGAGACTAGAATTGCGTAATTCGGAGACCGTTCGATATCCTAAAAGCATGTTGGTACTCTTCGATCGTCTTTTCTCGTTATGGAGTGTAAACCATTTCAAATTGCGTGATCCAACAAAGATGCCCATAACTCCATCGTTTGATGTCAGATTGGCTTAATTTTTAGGCATCCGAATGGTCGATTTAGTTCCTTTCATTCCTCACTGGAATCGTCGTATTCCGAGACCATTTGGGCATCCATAGGTAGGATCGCAGTCGTCGGTCCTAATTTTTCCTTCATCTCCTTTTCCAATAGTAACCCTCATAAGCACTCTTCAGAGGTCGAATTCAGACTATTTTGAGGTGATTGTAATTGTAACTTGACAAGCTACTAGATGAGACCAGAATTGCGTAATTCGGAGACCGTTCGATATCCTAAGAGCATGTTGGTACTCATTGATCGTCTTTTCTCAGTATGGAGTCTAAATCTTTCCAAATCGCGCGATCCATCTAAGATGCTCATAACTCTATCATTTGATGTCGGATTGGGTCAATTTTTAGTCATCCAAAAGGTACTTTTGTCCTCTTTCATTCCTGACTGGAATCGTCGTATTACGAGACCATTTGGGATCCATAAGTGGGATCATAGTCGTCGGTCCTTAATTTTTCCTTCATCTCCTTTTCCAATAGTAACTCTATTAAACACTCTTCCGAGGTCAAATTCAGACTATTTTGTGGTCATTGTAATGGTAACTTATCAAGCTTTCAGATGAGACCAGAATTGCGCAATTCGGAGACCGTTCGATATCCTAAAAGCATGTTGGTACTCTTCGATCGTCTTTTCTCAATATGGACCATAAACCTTTCAAATGGCACGATCCAACTGAGATGCTCATAAATCCATCCTTTGATGTCGGATTGGCTCAATTTTTATTACTCATTTGAAAGGTCAATTTAGTGCCTTTCATTCCTCACTGGAATCGTCATATTCTGAGACCATTTGGGCATCCATAGGTGGGATTGCAGTAGTCCATCCTGATCTTCTCCTTCATCTCCTTTTCCAATAGTAACCCACATAAAGACTCTTCCTGAGGTCGAATTCAGACTATTTTGAGGTCATTGTAATGGTAACTTGACAAGCTTCCAGATGAGACCAGAATTGCGTAATTCGGAGACCGTTCGATATCCTAAAAGCATGGTGGTACTCTTCGATCGTCTTTTTTCAATATGGAGTCTAAATCTTTCCAAATCGTGTGATCCAACTTAGATGCTCATAACTCCATCATTTGATGTCAGATTGGGTCAATTTCTATTCATCTGAAAGTTACTTTTGAGCTCTTTCATTCCTGATTGGAATCGTCGTATTCCGAGGCCATTTGGGATCCATAAGTGGGATCATGGTCGTCGGTCCTGAATTTTTCCTTCAGCACATTTTCCAAAAGTAACCCTCATAAACACTCGTCCGAGGTCGAATTCAGACTATTTTAAGGTCATTGTAATAGTAACTTGACAAGCTTCCAGATGAGACTAAAATTACGTAATTCGGAGACCGTTCGATATCCTTAAAGCATGTTGGTACTCTTCGATTGTCTTTTCTCAATATGGAGTGTAAACAATTTCAAATTGCGTGATCCAACAAAGATGCCCATAACTCCATCGTTTGATATTAGATTGGCTTAATTTTAGGCATCCGAAAGGTTAATTTAATTCCTTACATTTCTCAGTGGAATCGTCGTATTCCGAGACCATTTGGGCATCCATAGGTAGGATCGCAGTCGTCGGTCCTGATTTTTCCTTCATCTCCTTTTCCAATAGTAACCCTCATAGGCACCCTTCAGAGGTCGAATTCAGACTATTTTGAGGTGATTATAATTGTGACTTGAAAAGCTACTAGATGAGACGAGAATTGCGTAATTCGGAGACCGTTCGATATCCTAAAAGCATGTTGGTACTCTTTGATCGTCTTTTCTCAATATGGAGTCTAAATCTTTCCAAATCGTGCGATCCATCTTAGATGCTCATAACTCCATCATTTGATGTCGGATTGGGTCAATTTTTAGTCATCCAAAAGGTACTTTTGTCCTCTTTCATTCCTGACTAGAATCGTCGTATTACGAGACCATTTGGGATCCGTAAGTGGGATCATCGTCGTCGGTCCTTAATTTTTCCTTCATCTCCTTTGCCAATAGTAACTCTAATAAACACTCTTCCGAGGTCGAATTCAGACTATTTTGAGGTCATTGTAATGGTAACTTATCAAGCTTCCAGATGAGACCAGAATTGCGCAATTCAGAGACCGTTCGATATCCTAAAAGCATGTTGGTACTTTCGATCGTCTTTTCTCAATATGAACTGTAAACCTTTTAAATGGTGCGATCCAACTGAGATGCACTTAAATCCATCCTTTGATGTCGGATTGGCTCAATTTTTACTCATTTGAAAGGTCAATTTAGTGCCTTTCATTCCTCACTGGAATCGTCCTATTCTGAGACCATTTGGGCATCCATAGGTGGGATCGCAGTAGTCCATCCTGATTTTCTCCTTCATCTCCTTTTCCAATAGTAACCCTCATAAAGACTCTTCTGAGGTCGAATTCTGACTATTTTGAGGTCATTGTAATGGTAACTTGACAAGCTTCTAGATGAGACCAGAATTGCGTAATTCGGAGACCGTTCGATATCCTAAAAGCATGGTGGTACTCTTCGATCGTCTTTTTTTAATATGGAGTCTAAATCTTTCCAAATCGTGTGATCCAACTTAGACGCTCATAACTCCATCATTTGATGTCAGATTGGGTCAATTTTTATTCATCTAAAAGTTACTTTTGTGCTCTTTCATTCCTGATTGGAACCGTCATATTCCGAGACCATTTGGGATCCATAAGTGGAATCATGGTCGTCGGTCCTGAATTTTTCCTTCAGCACATTTTCCAAAAGTAACCCTCATAAACACTCTTCCGAGGTCGAATTCAGACTATTTTGAGGTCATTGTAATGGTAACTTGACAAGCTTCCAGATGAGACTAGAATTGCGTAATTCGGAGACCGTTCGATATCCTAAAAGCATGTTGGTACTCTTCGATCGTCTTTTCTCAATATGGAGTGTAAGCCATTTCAAATTGCGTGATCCAACAAAGATGCCCATAACTCCATCGTTTGATGTCAGATTGGCTTAATTTTTAGGCATCCGAAAGGTCAATTTAATTCCTTTCATTCCTCACTGGAATCGTCGTATTCCGAGACCATTTGGGAATCCATAGGTAGGATCGCAGTCGTCGGTCCTGATTTTTCCTTCATCTCCTTTTCCAATAGTAACCCTCATAAACACTCTTTAGAGGTCGAATTCAAACTATTTTGAGGTGATTGTAATTGTGACTTGACAAGCTACTAGATGAGACCAGAATTGCGTAATTCGGAGACTGTTCGATATCCTAAAAGCATGTTGGTAATCTTTGATCGTCTTTTCTCAATATGGAGTCTAAATCTTTCCAAATCGCGCGATCCATATTAGATGCTCATAACTCCATCATTTGATGTCAGATTGGGTCAATTTTTAGTAATCCAAAAGGTACTTTTGTCCTCTTTCATTCCTGACTGGAATCGTCGTATTACGAGACCATTTGGGATCCATAAGTGGGATCATCGTCGTCGGTCCTGAATTTTTCCTTCATCTCCTTTTCCAATAGTAACTGTAATAAACACTCTTCTGAGGTCGAATTCAAACTATTTTGAGGTCATTGTAATGGTAACTTATCAAGCTTCTAGATGAGACTAGAATTGCGCAATTCGGAGACCGTTCGATATCCTAAAAGCATTTTGGTACTCTTCGATCGTCTTTTCTCAATATGGACTGTAAACCTTTCAATGGCGCGATCCAACTGAGATGCTCATAAATCCATCCTTTGATGTCGGATTGGCTCAATTTTTACTCATTTGAAAGGTCAATTTAGTGCCTTTCATTCCTCACTAGAATCGTCATATTCTGAGACCATTTGGGCATCCATAGGTGGGATTGCAGTAGTCCATCCTGATTTTCTCCTTCACCTCCTTTTCCAATAGTAACCCTCATAAAAACTCTTCTGAGGTCAAATTCAGACTATTTTGAGGTCATTGTAATGGTAACTTGACAAGCTTCCAGATGAGACTAGAATTACGTAATTCGGAGACCGTTCGATATCCTAAAAGCATGGTGGTACTCTTCGATCGTCTCTTTTCAATATGGAGTCTAAATCTTTCCAAATCGTGCGATCCAACTTAGATGCTCATAACTCCATCATTTGATGTCAGATTGGGTCAATTTCTATTCATCTGAAAGTTACTTTTGTGCTCTTTCATTCCTGATTGGAATCGTCGTATTCCGAGACCATTTGGGATCCATAAGTGGGATCATGGTCGTCGGTCCTGAATTTTTTCTTCAGCACAATTTCCAAAAGTAACCCTCATAAACACTCTTCCGAGTTCGAATTTAGACTATTTTGAGGTCATTGTAATGGTAACTTGACAAGCTTCCAGATGAGACTAGAATTACGTAATTCGGAGACCGTTCGATATCCTAAAAGCATGTTGGTACTCTTCGATCGTCTTTTCTCAATATGGAGTGTAAACCATTTCAAATTGCGTGATCCAACAAAGATGCCCATAAAGCATGTTGGTACTCTTCGATCGTTTGATGTCAGATTGCGCAATTCGGAGACCGTTCGATATCCTAAAAGCATGTTGGTACTCTTCGATCGTCTTTTCTCAATTCGGAGACCATTTCAAATTGCGTGATCCAACAAAGATGCCCATAACTCCATCGTTTGATGTCAGATTGGCTTAATTTTTAGGCATCCGAAACGTCAATTTAGTTCCATTCATTCCTCACTGGAATCGTCATATTCCGAGACCATTTGGGCATCCATAGGTAGGATTGCAGTCGTCGGTCTGGATTTTTCCTTCATCTCCTTTTCCAATAGTAACCCTCATAAGCACTCTTCAGAGGTCGAATTCAGACTATTTTGAGGTGATTGTAATTGTAACCTGACAAGCTACTAGATGAGACCAGAATTGCGTAATTCGGAGACCGTTCGATATCCTAAAAGCATGTTGGTACTCTTTGATCGTCTTTTCTCAGTATGGAGTCTAAATCTTTCCAAATCGCGCGATCCATCTTAGATGCTCATAACTCCATCATTGATGTCAGATTGGGTCAATTTTTAGTCATCCAAAAGGTACTTTTGTCCTCTTTCATTCCTGATTGGAATCGTCGTATTACGAGACCATTTGGGATCCATAAGTGGGATCATCGTCGTCGGTCCTTAATTTTTCCTTCATCTCCTTTTCCAATAGTAACCCTCATAAAGACTCTTCTGAGGTCGAATTTAGACTATTTTGACGTCATTGTAATGGTAACTTGACAAGCTTCCAGATGAGACCAGAATTGCGTAATTCGGAGACCGTTCGATATCCTAAAAGCATGGTGGTACTCTTCGATCGTCTTTTTTCAATATGGAGTCTAAATCTTTCCAAATCGTGCGATCCAACTTAGATGCTCATAACTCCATCATTTGATGTCAGATTGGGTCAATTTCTATTCATCTGAAAGTTACTTTTGTGCTCTTTCATTCCTGATTGGAATCGTCGTATTCCGAGACCATTTGGGATCCATAATTGGGATCATGGTCGCCGGTCCTGAATTTTTCCTTCAGCACATTTTCCAAAAGTAACCCTCATAAACACTCTTCCGAGGTCGAATTCAGACTATTTTGAGGTCATTGTAATGGTAACTTGACAAGCTTTCAGATGATACCAGAATTGCGCAATTCGGAGACCGTTCGATATCCTAAAAGCATGTTGGTACTCTTCGATCGTCTTTTCTCAATATGGAGTGTAGACCATTTCAAATTGCGTGATCCAACAAAGATGCCCATAACTCCATCGTTTGATGTCAGATTGGCTTAATTTTTAGGCATCCGAAAAGTCAATTTAGTTCCTTTCATTCCTCACTGGAATCGTCGTATTCCGAGACCATTTGGGCATCCATAGGTAGGATTGCAGTCGTCGGTCCGGATTTTTCCTTCATCTCCTTTTCCAATAGTAACCCTCATAAGCACTCTTCAGAGGTCGAATTCAGACTATTTTGAGGTGATTGTAATTGTAACCTGACAAGCTACTAGATGAGACCAGAATTGCGTAATTCGGAGACCGTTCGATATCCTAAAAGCATGTTGGTACTCTTTGATCGTCTTTTCTCAGTATGGAGTGTAAATCTTTCCAAATAGCGCGATCCATCTTAGATGCTCATAACTCCATCATTGATGTCGGATTGGGTCAATTTTTAGTCATCCAAAAGGTACTTTTGTCCTCTTTCATTCCTGACTGGAATCGTCGTATTACGAGACCATTTGGGATCCATAAGTGGGATCATAGTCGTCGGTCCTTAATTTTTCCTTCATCTCCTTTTCCAATAGTAACTCTAATAAACACTCTTCCGAGGTCGAATTCAGACTATTTTGAGGTCATTGTAATGGTAACTTGACAAGCTTCCAGATGAGACAAGAATTGCGTAATTCGGAGACCGTTCGATATCCTAAAAGCATGTTGGTACTCTTCGATCGTCTTTTCTCAATATGGAGTGTAAACCATTTCAAATTACGTGATCCAACAAAGATGCCCGTAACTCCATCGTTTGATGTCAGATTGGCTTAATTTTTAGGCATCCGAAAGGTCAATTTATTTCCTTTCATTCCTCACTGGAATCGTCGTATTCCGAGACCATTTGGGCATCCATAGGTAGGATCGCAGTCGTCGATCCTGATTTTTCCTTCATCTCCTTTTCCAATAGTAACCCTCATAAGCACTCTTCAGAGGTCGAATTCAGACTATTTTGAGGTGATTGTAATGGTAACTTGACAAGCTACTAGATGAGACCAGAATTGCGTAATTCGGAGACCGTTCGATATCCTAAGAGCATGTTGGTACTCTTTGATCATCTTTTCTCAATATGGAGTCTAAATCTTTCCAAATCGTGCGATCCATCTTAGATGCTCATAACTCCATCATTTGATGTCGGATGGGTCAATTTTTAGTCATCCAAAAGGTACTTTTGTCCTCTTTCATTCCTGACTGGAATCGTCGTATTACGAGACCATTTGGGATCCATAAGTGGGATCATGAGTCGTCGGTCCTTAATTTTCCTTCATCTCCTTTTCCAATAGTAAATCTCATAAACACTCTTCCGAGGTCGAATTCAGACTAATTTTGAGGTCATTGTAATGGTAACTTATCAAGCTCCAGATGAGACCAGAATTGCGCAATTCGGAGACCGTTCGATATCCTAAAAGCATGTTGGTACTCTTCGATCGTCTCTTCTCAATATGGGCTGTAAACGTTTCAAATGGCGCGATCCAACTGAGATGCTCATAAATCCATCCTTTGATGTCGTATTGGCTCATTTTTTGTCATCTGAAAGGTCAATTTAGTGCCTTCCATTCCTCACTGGAATCGTCATATTCTGAGACCATTTGGGCATCCATAGGTGGGATCGCAGTAGTCCATCTGGATTTTTCCTTCATCTCCTTTTCCAATAGTAACCCTCATAAAGACTCTTCTGAGGTCGAATTCAGACTATTTTGAGGTAATTGTAATGGTAACTTGACAAGCTTCCAGATGAGACCAGAATTGCGTAATTCGGAGACCGTTCGATATCCTAAAAGCATGGTGGTACTCT
>JAJHSJ010001452.1:0-82265 GCA_021015155.1 Magnolia officinalis
TTTTCCTTCATCTCCTTTTCCAATAGTAACCCTCATAAACACTCTTCAGAGGTCGAATTCAGACTATTTTGAGGTGATTGTAATGGTAACTTGACAAGCTTCTAGATGAGACCAGAATTGCGTAATTCGGAGACCGTTCGATATCCTAAAAGCATGTTGGTACTCTTGATCGTCTTTTCTCAATATGGAGTCTAAATCTTTCCAAATCGCGCGATCCATTGAGATGCTCATAACCCATCATTTGATGTCGGATTGGGTCAATTTTTAGTCATCCAAAAGGTACTTTGTCCTCTTTCATTCCTGCGGAATCGTCGTATTAGAGACCATTTGGGATCCATAAGGTGGGATCATAGTCGTCGGTCCTTAATTTTCCTTCATCTCCTTTCCAATAGTAACCCTCATAAACACTCTTCCGAGGTCGAATTCAGACTATTTTGAGGTCATTGTAATGGTAACTTATCAAGCTTCCAGATGAGACCAGAATTGCGCAATTCGGAGACCGTTCGATATCCTAAAAGCATGTTGGTACTCTTCGATCGTCTTTTCTCAATATGGACTGTAAACTTTCAAATGGCGCGATCCAACTTAGATGCTCATAAATCCATCTTTGATGTCGGATTGGCTCAATTTTTACTCATCTGAAAGGTCAATTTAGTGCCTTTCATTCTCACTGGAATCGTCATATTCTGAGACCATTTGGGATCCATAGGTGGGATCGCAGTAGTCCTCCTGATTTTTTCCTTCATCTCCTTTTCCAATAGTAACCCTCATAAAGACTCTTCTGAGGTCGAATTCAGACTATTTTGAGGTCATTGTAATGGTAACTTGACAAGCTTCCAGATGAGACCAGAATTGCGTAATTCGGAGACCGTTCGATATCCTAAAAGCATGTTGGTACTCTTCGATCGTCTTTTTCAATATGGAGTGTAAATCTTTCAAATCGTGCGATCCAACTTAGATGCTCATAACTCCATCATTTGATGTCAGATTGGTCAATTTCTATTCATCTGAAAGTTAATTTTGTGCTCTTTCATTCCTGACTGGAATCGTCGTATTCGAGACCATTTGGGATCCATAGTGGGATCATGTCGTCGGTCCTGAATTTTTTTCCTTCATCTCCTTTTCCAATAGTAACCCTCATAAACACTCTTCAGAGGTCGAATTCAGACTATTTTGAGGTGATTGTAATTGTAACTTGACAAGCTACTAGATGAGACCAGAATTGCGTAATTCGGAGACCGTTCGATATCCTAAAAGCATGTTGGTACTCTTTGATCGTCTTTTCCAATATGGAGTCTAAATCTTTCCAAATCGGCGATCCATCTTAGATGCTCATAACTCCATCATTTGATGTCGGATTGGGTCAATTTTTAGTCATCCAAAAGGTATTTTGTCCTCTTTCATTCCTGACTGGAATCGTCGTATTACGAGACCATTTGGGATCCATAAGTGGGATCATAGTCGTCGGTCCTTAATTTTTCCTTCATCTCCTTTTCCAATAGTAACTCTAATAAACACTCTTCGAGGTCGAATTCAGACTATTTTGAGGTCATTGTAATGGTAACTTATCAAGCTTCCAGATGAGACCAGAATTGCGCAATTCGGAGACCGTTCGATATCCTAAAAGCATGTTGGTACTCTTCGATCGTCTTTTCTCAATATGGACTGTAAACCTTTCAAAATGGCGCGATCCAACTGAGATGCTCATAAATCCATCCTTTGATGTCGGATTGGCTCAATTTTTACTCATTTGAAAGGTCAATTTAGTGCCTTTCATTCCTCACTGGAATCGTCATATTCTGAGACCATTTGGGCATCCATAGTGGGATCGTAGGTCCATCCTGATTTCTCCTTCATCTCCTTTTCCAATAGTAACCCTCATAAAGACTCTTCTGAGGTCGAATTCAGACTATTTTGAGGTCATTGTAATGGTAACTTGACAAGCTTCCAGATGAGACCAGAATTGCGTAATTCGGAGACCGTTCGATATCCTAAAAGCATGTTGGTACTCTTCGATCGTCTTTTCTCAATATGGAGTCTAAATCTTTCCAAATCGTGCGATCCAACTTAGATGCTCATAACTCCATCATTTGATGTCAGATTGGGTCAATTTCTATTCATCTGAAAGTTACTTTTGTGCTCTTTCGTTCCTGATTGGAATCGTCGAATTCCGAGACCATTTGGGATCCATAACTGGGATCATGGTCGTCGGTCCTGAATTTTCCTTCAGCACATTTTCCAAAAGTAACCCTCATAAACACTCTTCCGAGGTCGAATTCAGACTATTTTGAGGTCATTGTAATGGTAACTTGACAAGCTTCCAGATGAGACTAGAATTGCGTAATTCGGAGACCGTTCGATATCCTAAAAGCATGTTGGTACTCTTCGATCGTCTTTTCTCAATATGGAGTGTAAACCATTTCAAATTGCGTGATCCAACAAAGATGCCCATAACTCCATCTTTGATGTCAGATTGGCTTAATTTTTAGGCATCCGAAAGGTCAATTTAGTTCCTTTCATTCCTCACTGGAATCGTCGTATTCCGAGACCATTGGGGATCCATAGGTAGGATCGCAGTCGTCGGTCCTGATTTTTCCTTCATCTCCTTTTCCAATAGTAACCCTCATAAGCACTCTTCAGAGGTCGAATTCAGACTATTGAGGTGATGTGATTTGTAATTGACTGACAAGCTACTAGATGAGACCAGAATTGCGTAATTCGGAGACCGTTCGATATCCTAAAAGCATGTTGGTACTCTTTGATCGTCTTTCTCAATATGGAGTCTAAATCTTTCCAAATCGTGCGATCCATCTTAGATGCTCATAACTCCATCATTTGATGTCGGATTGGGTCAATTTTTAGTCATCCAAAAGGTACTTTTGTCCTCTTTCATTCCTGACTGGAATCGTCGTATTACGAGACCATTTGGGATCCATAAGTGGGATCATCGTCGTCGGTCCTTAATTTTTCCTTCTTCTCCTTTTCCAATAGTAACTC
This sequence comes from Magnolia officinalis, assembly GCA_021015155.1. Classification (NCBI taxonomy): domain Eukaryota; kingdom Viridiplantae; phylum Streptophyta; class Magnoliopsida; order Magnoliales; family Magnoliaceae; genus Magnolia; species Magnolia officinalis. Next base: position 2,998 of record JAJHSJ010001452.1, read on the forward strand.
TAATAAACACTCTTCCGAGGTCGAATTCAGACTATTTTGAGGTCATTGTAATGGTAACTTATCAATTCCAGATGAGACCAGAATTGCGCAATTCGGAGACCGTTCGATATCCTAAAAGCATGTTGGTACTCTTCGATCGTCTTTTCTCAATATGGACTGTAAACCTTTCAAATGGCGCGATCCAACTGAGATGCTCATAAATCCATCCTTGATGTCGGATTGGCTCAATTTTTACTCATTCGAAAGGTCAATTTAGTGCCTTTCATTCCTCACTGGAATCGTCATATTCTGAGACCATTTGGGCATCCATAGGTGGGATCGCAGTAGTCCATCCTTGATTTTTCCTTCATCTCCTTTTCCAATAGTAACCCTCATAAAGACTCTTCTGAGGTCGAATTCAGACTATTTTGAGGTCATTGTAATGGTAACTTGACAAGCTTCCAGATGAGACCAGAATTGCGTAATTCGGAGACCGTTCGATATCCTAAAAGCATGTTGGTACTCTTCGATCGTCTTTTTTCAATATGGAGTCTAAATCTTTCCAATCGTGCGATCCAACTTAGATGCTCATAACTCCATCATTTGATGTCAGATTGGGTCAATTTCTATTCATCTGAAAGTTACTTTTGTGCTCTTTCATTCCTGATTGGAATCGTCGTATTCGAGACCATTGGGATCCATAGGGGATCATGGTCGTCGGTCCTGAATTTTTCCTTCAGCACATTTTCCAAAAGTAACCCTCATAAACACTCTTCTGAGGTCGAATTCAGACTATTTTGAGGTCATTGTAATGGTAACTTGACAAGCTTCCAGATGAGACTAGAATTGCGTAATTCGGAGACCGTTCGATATCCTAAAAGCATGTTGGTACTCTTCGATCGTCTTTCTCAATATGGAGTGTAAACTTTCAAATTGCGTGATCCAACAAAGATGCCCATAACTCCATCATTTGATGTCAGATTGGGTCAATTTTTAGGCATCCGAAAGGTCAATTTAGTTCTTTCATTCCTCACTGGAATCGTCGTATTCCGAGACCATTTGGGATCCATAGGTAGGATCGCAGTCGTCGGTCCTGATTTTTCCTTCATCTCCTTTTCCAATAGTAACCCTCATAAAGCACTCCAGAGGTCGAATTCAGACTATTTTGAGGTGATTGTAATTGGACTTGACAAGCTACTAGATGAGACCAGAATTGCGTAATTCGGAGACCGTTCGATATCCTAAAAGCATGTTGGTACTCTTTGATCGTCTTTCCTCAATATGGAGTCTAAATCTTTCAAATCGTGCGATCCATCTTAGATGCTCATAACTCCATCATTTGATGTCGGATTGGGTCAATTTTTAGTCATCCAAAAGGTACTTTTGTCCTCTTTCATTCCTGACTGGAATCGTCGTATTACGAGACCATTTGGGATCCATAAGTGGGATCATCGTCGTCGGTCCTTATTTTTCCTTCATCTCCTTTTCCAATAGTAACTCTAATAAACACTCTTCCGAGGTCGAATTCAGACTATTTTGAGGTCATTGTAATGGTAACTTATCAAGCTTCCAGATGAGACCAGAATTGCGCAATTCGGAGACCGTTCGATATCCTAAAAGCATGTTGGTACTCTTCGATCGTCTTTTCTCAATATGGACTGTAAACCTTTCAAATGGCGCGATCCAACTGAGATGCTCATAAATCCATCCTTTGATGTCGGATTGGCTCAATTTTACTCATTTGAAAGGTCAATTTAGTGCCTTTCATTCCTCACTGGAATCGTCATATTCTGAGACCATTTGGGCATCCATAGGTGGGATCAGTAGTAGTCCTCCTGATTTTTCCTTCATCTCTTTTTCCAATAGTAACCCTCATAAAGACTCTTCTGAGGTCGAATTCAGACTATTTTGAGGTCATTGTAATGGTAACTTGACAAGCTTCCAGATGAGACCAGAATTGCGTAATTCGGAGACCGTTCGATATCCTAAAAGCATGCTGGTACTCTTCGATCGTCTTTTTTCAATATGGAGTCTAAATCTTTCCAAATCGTGCGATCCAACTTAGATGCTCATAACTCCATCATTTTATGTCAGATTGGGTCAATTTCTATTCATCTGAAAGTTACTTTTGTGCTCTTTCATTCCTGATTGGAATCGTCGTATTCCGAGACCATTTGGGATCCATAAGTGCGATCATGGTCGTCGGTCCTGAATTTTTCCTTCAGCACATTTTCCAAAAGTAACCCTCATAAACACTCTTCTGAGGTCGAATTCAGACTATTTTGAGGTCATTGTAATGGTAACTTGACAAGCTTCCAGATGAGACCAGAATTGCGTAATTCGGAGACCGTTCGATATCCTAAAAGCATGTTGGTACTCTTCGATCGTCTTTTCTCAATATGGAGTGTAAAAATTTCCAAATCTGCGTGATCCAACAAAGATGCCATAACTCCATCGTTTGATGTCAGATTTGGTAATTTTTAGGCATCCGAAAGGTCAATTAGTTCCTTTCATTCCTCACTGGAATCGTCGTATTCCGAGACCATTTGGGCATCCATAGGTAGGATCGCAGTCGTCGGTCCTGATTTTTCCTTCATCTCCTTTTCCAATAGTAACCCTCATAAGCACTCTTCAGAGGTCGAATTCAGACTATTTTGAGGTGATTGTAATTGTAATGACAAGCTACTAGATGAGACCAGAATTGCGTAATTCGGAGACCGTTCGATATCCTAAAAGCATGTTGGTACTCTTTGATCGTCTTTTCTCAATATGGAGTCTAAATCTTTCCAAATCGCGCGATCCATCTTAGATGCTCATAACTCCATCATTGATGTCGGATTGGGTCAATTTTTAGTCATCCAAAGGTACTTTTGTCCTCTTTCATTCCTGACTGGAATCGTCGTATTACGAGACCATTTGGGATCCATAAGTGGGATCATCGTCGTCGGTCCTTAATTTTTCCTTCATCTCCTTTCCAATAGTAACTCTAATAAACACTCTTCCGAGGTCGAATTCAGACTATTTTGAGGTCATTGTAATGGTAACTTATCAAGCTTCCAGATGAGACCAGAATTGCGCAATTCGGAGACCGTTCGATATCCTAAAAGCATGTTGGTACTCTTCGATCTTTTCTCAATATGGACTGTAAACCTTTCAAATGGCGCGATCCAACTGAGATGCTCATAAATCCATCCTTTGATGTCGGATTGGCTCAATTTTACTCATTTGAAAGGTCAATTTAGTGCCTTTCATTCCTCACTGGAATCGTCATATTCTGAGACCATTTGGGCATCCATAGGTGGGATCGCAGTAGTCCTCCTGATTTTCTCCTTCATCTCCTTTTCCAATAGTAACCCTCATAAAGACTCTTCTGAGGTCGAATTCAGACTATTTTGAGGTCATTGTAATGGTAACTTGACAAGCTTCCAGATGAGACCAGAATTGCGTAATTCGGAGACCGTTCGATATCCTAAAAGCATGGTGGTACTCTTCGATCGTCTTTTTTCAATATGGAGTCTAAATCTTTCCAAATCGTGCGATCCAACTTAGATGCTCATAACTCCATCATTTGATGTCAGATTGGGTCAATTTCTATTCATCTGAAAGTTACTTTTGTGCTCTTTCATTCCTGATTGGAATCGTCGTATTCCGAGACCATTTGGGATCCATAAGTGGGATCATGGTCGTCGGTCCTGAATTTTTCCTTCAGCACATTTTCCAAAAGTAACCCTCATAAACACTCTTCCGAGGTCGAATTCAGACTATTTTGAGGTCATTGTAATGGTAACTTGACAAGCTTCCAGATGAGACCAGAATTGCGTAATTCGGAGACCGTTCGATATCCTAAAAGCATGTTGGTACTCTTCGATCGTCTTTTCTCAATATGGAGTGTAAACCATTTCAAATTGCGTGATCCAACAAAGATGCCCATAACTCCATCGTTTGATGTCATTGGCTTATTTTTAGGCATCCGAAAGGTCAATTTAGTTCCTTTCATTCCTCACTGGAATCGTCGTATTCCGAGACCATTTGGGCATCCATAGGTAGGATCGCAGTCGTCGGTCCTGATTTTTCCTTCTCCTTTTCCAATAGTAACCCTCATAAGCACTCTTCAGAGGTCGAATTCAGACTATTTTGAGGTGGTTGTAATTGTAACTTGACAAGCTACTAGATGAGACCAGAATTGCGTAATTCGGAGACCGTTCGATATCCTAAAAGCATGTTGGTACTCTTCGATCGTCTTTTCTCAATATGGGACTAAATCTTTCCAATCGTGCGATCCATCTAGATGCTCATAACTCCATCATTTGATGTCGGATTGGGTCAATTTTTAGTCATCCAAAAGGTACTTTTGTCCTCTTTCATTCCTGACTGGAATCGTCGTATTACGAGACCATTTGGGATCCATAAGTGGGATCATAGTCGTCGGTCCTAATTTTTCCTTCATCTCCTTTCCAATAGTAACTCTCATAAACACTCTTCCGAGGTCGAATTCAGACTATTTTGAGGTCATTGTAATGGTAACTTATCAAGCTTCCAGATGAGACCAGAATTGCGCAATTCGGAGACCGTTCGATATCCTAAAAGCATGTTGGTACTCTTCGATCGATCGTCTTTTCTCAATATGGACGTGTAAATCTTTCAAATGGCGCGATCCAACTGAGATGCTCATAAATCCATCCTTTGATGTCGGATTGGCTCAATTTTTACTCATCAGAAAGGTCAATTTAGTGCCTTCCATTCCTCACTGGAATCGCCATATTCTGAGACCATTTGGGCATCCATAGGTGGGATCGCAGTAGTCCATCCGAATTTTTTCCTTCATCTCCTTTTCCAATAGTAACCCTCATAAAGACTCTTCTGAGGGCGAATTCAGACTATTTTGAGGTAATTGTAATGGTAACTTGACAACCTTCCAGATGAGACCAGAATTGCGTAATTCGGAGACCGTTCGATATCCTAAAAGCATGGTGGTACTCTTCGATCGTCTTTTTCAATATGGAGTCTAAATCTTTCCAAATCGTGCGATCCAACTTAGATGCTCATAACTCCATCATTTGATGTCAGATTGGGTCAATTTCTATTCATCTGAAAGTTATTTGTGCTCTTTCATTCCTGATGGAATCGTCGTATTCCGAGACCATTTGGGATCCATAAGTGGGATCATGGTCGTCGGTCCTGAATTTTTCCTTCAGCACATTTTCCAAAAGTAACCCTCATAAACACTCTTCTGAGGTCGAATTCAGACTATTTTGAGGTCATTGTAATGGAACTTGACAAGCTACTAGATGAGACCAGAATTGCGTAATTCGGAGACCGTTCGATATCCTAAAAGCATGTTGGTACTCTTCGATCGTCTTTTCTCAATATGGAGTCTAAATCTTCCAAATCGCGCGATCCAACTTAGATGCTCATAACTCCATCATTTGATGTCGGATTGGGTCAATTTTTAGTCATCCAAAAGGTTACTTTTGTCCTCTTTCATTCCTGACTGGAATCGTCGTATTAGAGACCATTTGGGATCCATAAGTGGGATCATAGTCGTCGGTCCTAATTTTTCCTTCATCTCCTTTTCCAATAGTAACTCTAAAAACACTCTTTCGAGGTCGAATTCAGACTATTTTGAGGTCATTGTAATGGTAACTTATCAAGCTTCCAGATGAGACCAGAATTGCGCAATTCGGAGACCGTTCGATATCCTAAAAGCATGTTGGTACTCTTCGATCGTCTTTTCTCAATATGGACTGTAAACCTTTCAAATGGCGCGATCCAACTGAGATGCTCATAAATCCATCCTTGATGTCGGATTGGCTCAATTTTTACTCATCTGAAAGGTCAATTTAGTGCTCATTCCTCACTGGAATCGTCATATTCTGAGACCATTTGGGCATCCATAGGTGGGATCGCAGTAGTCCATCCTGAATTTTTCCTTCATCTCCTTTTCCAATAGTAACCCTCATAAAGACTCTTCTGAGGTCGAATTCAGACTATTTTGAGGTCATTGTAATGGTAACTTGACAAGCTTCCAGATGAGACCAGAATTGCGTAATTCGGAGACCGTTCGATATCCTAAAAGCATGTTGGTACTCTTCGATCGTCTTTTTTCAATATGGAGTCTAAATCTTTCCAAATCGTGCGATCCAATTAGATGCTCATAACTCCATCATTTGATGTCAGATTGGGTCAATTTCTATTCATCTGAAAGTTACTTTTGTGCTCTTTCATTCCTGATTGGAATCGTCGTATTCCGAGACCATTTGGGATCCATAAGTGGGATCATGGTCGTCGGTCCTGAATTTTTCCTTCAGCACATTTTCCAAAGTAACCCTCATAAACACTTCTCGAGGTCGAATTCAGACTATTTTGAGGTGATTGTAATTGTAACTTGACAAGCTACTAGATGAGACCAGAATTGCGTAATTCGGAGACCGTTCGATATCCTAAAAGCATGTTGGTACTCTTTGATCGTCTTTTCTCAATATGGAGTCTAAATCTTTCCAAATCGCGCGATCCATCTTAGATGCTCATAACTCCATCATTTGATGTCGGATTGGGTCAATTTTTAGTCATCCAAAAGGTACTTTTGTCCTCTTCATTCCTGACTGGAATCGTCGTATTACGAGACCATTTGGGATCCATAAGTGGGATCATCGTCGTCGGTCCTAATTTTTCCTTCATCTCCTTTTCCAATAGTAACTCTATAAACACTCTTCGAGGTCGAATTCAGACTATTTTGAGGTCATTGTAATGGTAACTTATCAAGCTTCCAGATGAGACCAGAATTGCGCAATTCGGAGACCGTTCGATATCCTAAAAGCATGTTGGTACTCTTCGATCGTCTTTTCTCAATATGGACTGTAAACTTTCAAATGGCGCGATCCAACTGAGATGCTCATAAATCCATCCTTTGATGTCGGATTGGCTCAATTTTTACTCATCTGAAAGGTCAATTTAGTGCCTTTCATTCCTCACTGGAATCGTCAATTCTGAGACCATTTGGGCATCCATAGGTGGGATCGCAGTAGTCCATCCTGATTTTTCCTTCATCTCCTTTTCCAATAGTAACCCTCATAAAGACTCTTCTGAGGTCGAATTCAGACTATTTTGAGGTCATTGTAATGGTAACTTGACAAGCTTCCAGATGAGACCAGAATTGCGTAATTCGGAGACCGTTCGATATCCTAAATACATGGTGGTCTTTGATCGTCTTTTTCAATATGGAGTCTAAATCTTTCCAAATCGTGCGATCCAACTTAGATGCTCATAACTCCATCATTTGATGTCAGATTGGGTCAATTTTTTATCTGAAAAGTACTTTTGTGCTCTTTCATTCCTGATTGGAATCGTCGTATTCCGAGACCATTTGGGATCCATAAGTGGGATCATGGTCGTCGGTCCTGAATTTTTCCTTCAGCACTTTTCCAAAAGTAACCCTCATAAACACTCTTCTGAGGTCGAATTCAGACTATTTTGAGGTGATTGTAATTGTAACTTGACAAGCTACTAGATGAGACCAGAATTGCGTAATTCGGAGACCGTTCGATATCCTAAAAGCATGTTGGTACTCTTTGATCGTCTTTTCCAATATGGAGTCTAAATCTTTCCAAATCGCGCGATCCATCTTAGATGCTCATAACTCCATCATTTGATGTCGGATTGGGTCAATTTTTAGTCATCCAAAAGGTACTTTTGTCCTCTTTCATTCCTGATTGGAATCGTCGTATTACGAGACCATTTGGGATCCATAAGTGGGATCATAGTCGTCGGTCCTTAATTTTTCCTTCATCTCCTTTTCCAATAGTAACTCTAATAAACACTCTTTCGAGGTCGAATTCAGACTATTTTGAGGTCATTGTAATGGTAACTTATCAAGCTTCCAGATGAGACCAGAATTGCGCAATTCGGAGACCGTTCGATATCCTAAAAGCATGTTGGTACTCTTCGATCGTCTTTTCTCAATATGGACTGTAAACCTTTCAAATGGCGCGATCCAACTGAGATGCTCATAAATCCATCCTTTGATGTCGGATTGGCTCAATTTTTACTCATTGAAAGGTCAATTTAGTGCCTTTCATTCCTCACTGGAATCGTCATTCTGAGACCATTTGGGCATCCATAGGTGGGATCAGTAGTAGTCCATCCTGATTTTTCCTTCATCTCCTTTTCCAATAGTAACCCTCATAAAGACTCTTCTGAGGTCGAATTCAGACTATTTTGAGGTCATTGTAATGGTAACTTGACAAGCTTCCAGATGAGACCAGAATTGCGTAATTCGGAGACCGTTCGATATCCTAAAAGCATGCTGGTACTCTTCGATCGTTTTTTTCAATATGGAGTCTAAATCTGTCCAAATCGTCCGATCCAACTTAGATGCTCATAACTCCATCATTTTATGTCAGATTGGGTCAATTTCTATTCATCTGAAAGTTACTTTTGTGCTTTTCATTCCTGATGGAATCGTCGTATTCCGAGACCATTTGGGATCCATAAGTGGGATCATGGTCGTCGGTCCTGAATTTTCCTTCAGCACATTTCCAAAAGTAACCCTCATAAACACTCTTCTGAGGTCGAATTCAGACTATTTTGAGGTCATTGTAATGGTAACTTGACAAGCTTCCAGATGAGACCAGAATTGCGTAATTCGGAGAGACCGTTCGATATCCTAAAAGCATGTTGGTACTCTTCGATCGTCTTTTCTCAATATGGAGTGTAAACTTTCAAATTGCGTGATCCAACTTAGATGCTCATAACTCCATCATTTGATGTCAGATTGGGTCAATTTTTAGTCATCCGAAAGGTCATTTTGTCCTTTCATTCCTCACTGGAATCGTCGTATTCCGAGACCATTTGGGATCCATAGGTAGGATCGCAGTCGTCGGTCCTGATTTTTCCTTCATCTCCTTTCCAATAGTAACCTCATAAACACTCTTCAGAGGTCGAATTCAGACTATTTTGAGGTGATTGTAATGGTAACTTGACAAGCTACTAGATGAGACCAGAATTGCGTAATTCGGAGACCGTTCGATATCCTAAAAGCATGTTGGTACTCTTTGATCGTCTTTTCTCAATATGGAGTCTAAATCTTTCCAAATCGCGCGATCCATCTTAGATGCTCATAACTCCATCATTTGATGTCGGATTGGGTCAATTTTAGTCATCCAAAAGGTACTTTTGTCCTCTTTCATTCCTGACTGGAATCGTCGTATTACGAGACCATTTGGGATCCATAAGTGGGATCATCGTCGTCGGTCCTTAATTTTTCCTTCATCTCCTTTTCCAATAGTAACTCTAATAAACACTCTTCGAGGTCGAATTCAGACTATTTTGAGGTCATTGTAATGGTAACTTATCAAGCTTCCAGATGAGACCAGAATTGCGCAATTCGGAGACCGTTCGATATCCTAAAAGCATGTTGGTACTCTTCGATCGTCTTTTCTCAATATGGACTGTAAACCTTTCAAATGGCGCGATCCAACTGAGATGCTCATAAATCCATCTTTGATGTCGGATTGGCTCAATTTTACTCATTTGAAAGGTCAATTTAGTGCCTTTCATTCCTCACTGGAATCGTCATATTCTGAGACCATTTGGGCATCCATAGGTGGATAGCAGTAGTCCTCCTGATTTGTCCTTCATCTCCTTTTCCAATAGTAACCCTCATAAAGACTCTTCTGAGGTCGAATTCAGACTATTTTGAGGTCATTGTAATGGTAACTTGACAAGCTTCCAGATGAGACCAGAATTGCGCAATTCGGAGACCGTTCGATATCCTAAAAGCATGGTGGTACTCTTCGATCGTCTTTTTTCAATATGGAGTCTAAATCTTTCCAAATCGTGCGATCCAACTTAGATGCTCATAACTCCATCATTTGATGTCAGATTGGGTCAATTTCTATTCATCTGAAAGTTACTTTTGTGCTCTTTCATTCCTGATTGGAATCGTCGTATTCCGAGACCATTTGGGATCCATAAGTGGGATCATGGTCGTCGGTCCTGAATTTTTCCTTCAGCACTTTTCCAAAAGTAACCCTCATAAACACTCTTCCGAGGTCGAATTCAGACTATTTTGAGGTCATTGTAATGTAACTTGACAAGCTTCCAGATGAGACCAGAATTGCGTAATTCGGAGACCGTTCGATATCCTAAAAGCATGTTGGTACTCTTCGATCGTCTTTTCTCAATATGGAGTGTAAACTTTCAAATTGCGTGATCCAACAAAGATGCCATAACTCCATCGTTTGATGTCAGATTGGCTTAATTTTAGTCATCCGAAAGGTCAATTTAGTCCTTTCATTCCTCACTGGAATCGTCGTATTCCGAGACCATTTGGGCATCCATAGTAGGATCGCAGTCGTCGGTCCTGATTTTTCCTTCATCTCCTTTTCCAATAGTAACCCTCATAAGCACTCTTCAGAGGTCGAATTCAGACTATTTTGAGGTGATTGTAATTGTAACTTGACAAGCTACTAGATGAGACCAGAATTGCGTTTCGGAGACCGTTCGATATCCTAAAAGCATGTTGGTACTCTTTGATCGTCTTTCCTCAATATGGAGTCTAAATCTTTCCAAATCGCGCGATCCATCTTAGATGCTCATAACTCCATCATTTGATGTCGGATTGGGTCAATTTTTAGTCATCCAAAAGGTACTTTTGTCCTCTTTCATTCCTGACTGGAATCGTCGTATTACGAGACCATTTGGGATCCATAAGTGGGATCATAGTCGTCGGTCCTTAATTTTTCCTTCATCTCCTTTTCCAATAGTAACTCTCATAAACACTCTTCCGAGGTCGAATTCAGACTATTTTGAGGTCATTGTAATGGTAACTTATCAAGCTTCCAGATGAGACCAGAATTGCGCAATTCGGAGACTGTTCGATATCCTAAAAGCATGTTGGTACTCTTCGATCTCGATCGTCTTTTCTCAATATGGACTGTAAAACTTTCAAATGGCGCGATCCAACTGAGATGCTCATAAATCCATCCTTTGATGTCGGATTGGCTCAATTTTCTATCATCTGAAAGGTCAATTTAGTGCCTTCATTCCTCACTGGAATCGTCATATTCTGAGACCATTTGGGCATCCATAGGTGGGATCGCAGTAGTCCATCCTGATTTTTCCTTCATCTCCTTTTCCAATAGTAACCCTCATAAAGACTCTTCTGAGGTCGAATTCAGACTATTTTGAGGTCATTGTAATGGTAACTTGACAAGCTTCCAGATGAGACCAGAATTGCGCAATTCGGAGACTGTTCGATATCCTAAAAGCATGGTGGTACTCTTCGATCGTCTTTTTTCAATATGGAGTCTAAATCTTTCCAAATCGTGCGATCCAACTTAGATGCTCATAACTCCATCATTTTATGTCAGATTGGGTCAATTTCTATTCATCTGAAAGTTACTTTTGTGCTCTTTCATTCCTGATTGGAATCGTCGTATTCCGAGACCATTTGGGATCCATAAGTGCGATCATGGTCGTCGGTCCAGAATTTTTCCTTCAGCACATTTTCCAAAAGTAACCCTCATAAACACTCTTCTGAGGTCGAATTCAGACTAGTTTGAGGTGATTGTAATTGTAACTTGACAAGCTACTAGATGAGACCAGAATTGCATAATTCGGAGACCGTTCGATATCCTAAAAGCATGTTGGTACTCTTTGATCGTCTTTCCTCAATATGGAGTCTAAATCTTTCCAAATCGCGCGATCCATCTTAGATGCTCATAACTCCATCGTTGGATGTCGGATTGGGTCAATTTTTAGTCATCCAAAAGGTACTTTTGTCCTCTTTCATTCCTGACTGGAATCGTCGTATTACGAGACCATTTGGGATCCATAAGTGGGATCATAGTCGTCGGTCCTTAATTTTTCCTTCATCTCCTTTTCCAATAGTAACTCTAATAAACACTCTTTCGAGGTCGAATTCAGACTATTTTGAGGTCATTGTAATGGTAACTTATCAAGCTTCCAGATGAGACCAGAATTGCGCAATTCGGAGACTGTTCGATATCCTAAAAGCATGTTGGTACTCTTCGATCTCGATCGTCTTTTCTCAATATGGACTGTAAACGTTTGAAATGGCGCGATCCAACTGAGATGCTCATAAATCCATCCTTTGATGTCGGATTGGCTCAATTTTTACTCATCAGAAAGGTCAATTTAGTGCCTTCCATTCCTCACTAGAATCGTCATATTCTGAGACCATTTGGGCATCCATAGGTGGGATCGCAGTAGTCCATCCGAATTTTTTCCTTCATCTCCTTTTCCAATAGTAACCCTCATAAAGACTCTTCTGAGGCTGAATTCAGACTATTTTGAGGTAATTGTAATGGTAACTTGACAAGCTTCCAGATGAGACCAGAATTGCGTAATTCGGAGACCGTAAGATATCCTAAAAGCATGGTGGTACTCTTCGATCGTCTTTTTTCAATATTGAGTCTAAATCTTTCCAAATCTTGCGATTCAACTTAGATGCTCATAACTCCATCATTTGATGTCAGATTGGGTCAATTTCTATTCATCTGAAAGTTACTTTTGTGCTTTCATTCCTGATTGGAATCGTCGTATTCTGAGACCATTTGGGATCCATAAGTGGGATCATGGTCGTCGGTCCTGAATTTTTCCTTCAGCACATTTCCAAAAGTAACCCTCATAAACACTCTTCTGAGGTCGAATTCAGACTATTTTGAGGTGATTGTAATTGTAACTTGACAAGCTACTAGATGAGACCAGAATTGCGTAATTCGGAGACCGTTCGATATCCTAAAAGCATGTTGGTACTCTTGATCGTCTTTCCCAATATGGAGTCTAAATCTTTCCAAATCGCGCGATCCATCTTAGATGCTCATAACTCCATCATTTGATGTCGGATTGGGTCAATTTTTAGTCATCCAAAGGTACTTTTGTCCTCTTTCATTCCTGATTGGAATCGTCGTATTACGAGACCATTTGGGATCCATAAGTGGGATCATAGTCGTCGGTCCTTAATTTTTCCTTCATCTCCTTTTCCAATAGTAACTCTAATAAACACTCTTCGAGGTCGAATTCAGACTATTTTGAGGTCATTGTAATGGTAACTTATCAAGCTTCCAGATGAGACCAGAATTGCGCAATTCGGAGACTGTTCGATATCCTAAAAGCATGTTGGTACTCTTCGATCTCGATCGTCTTTTCTCAATATGGACTGTAAACGTTTGAAATGGCGCGATCCAACTGAGATGCTCATAAATCCATCCTTTGATGTCGGATTGGCTCAATTTTTACTCATCAGAAAGGTCAATTTAGTGCCTTCCATTCCTCACTGGAATCGTCATATTCTGAGACCATTTGGGCATCCATAGGTGGGATCGCAGTAGTCCATCCGGATTTTTTCCTTCATCTCCTTTTCCAATAGTAACCCTCATAAAGACTCTTCTGAGGGCGAATTCAGACTATTTTGAGGTAATTGTAATGGTAACTTGACAAGCTTCCAGATGAGACCAGAATTGCGTAATTCGGAGACCGTTCGATATCCTAAAAGCATGGTGGTACTCTTCGATCGTCTTTTTTCAATTGAGTCTAAATCTTTCCAAATCTGCGATTCAACTTAGATGCTCATAACTCCATCATTTGATGTCAGATTGGGTCAATTTCTATTCATCTGAAAGTTACTTTTGTGCCTCTTTCATTCCTGATTGGAATCGTCGTATTCCGAGACCATTTGGGATCCATAGTGGGATCATGGTCGTCGGTCCTGAATTTTCCTTCAGCACATTTTCCAAAAGTAACCCTCATAAACACTCTTTTGAGGTCGAATTCAGACTATTTTGAGGTGATTGTAATTGTAACTTGACAAGCTACTAGATGAGACCAGAATTGCGTAATTCGGAGACCGTTCGATATCCTAAAAGCATGTTGGTACTCTTTGATCATCTTTTCCAATATGGAGTCTAAATCTTTCCAAATCGCGCGATCCATCTTAGATGCTCATAACTCCATCATTTGATGTCGGATTGGGTCAATTTTTAGTCATCCAAAAGGTACTTTTGTCCTCTTTCATTCCTGATTGGAATCGTCGTATTACGAGACCATTTGGGATCCATAAGTGGGATCATAGTCGTCGGTCGTCGGTCCTTAATTTTTCCTTCATCTCCTTTTCCAATAGTAACTCTAATAAACACTCTTTCGAGGTCGAATTCAGACTATTTTGAGGTCATTGTAATGGTAACTTATCAAGCTTCCAGTTGAGCCCAGAATTGCGCAATTCGGAGACCGTTCGATATCCTAAAAGCATGTTGGTACTCTTCGATCGTCTTTTCTCAATATGGACTGTAAACCTTTCAAATGGCGCGATCCAACTGAGATGCTCATAAATCCATCCTTTGATGTCGGATTGGCTCAGTTTCTACTCATTTGAAAGGTCAATTTAGTTCCTTTCATTCCTCACTGGAATCGTCATATTCTGAGACCATTTGGGCATCCATAGGTGGGATTGCAGTAGTCCATCCTGATTTTCTCCTTCATCTCCTTTTCCAATAGTAACCCTCATAAAGACTCTTCTGAGGTCGAATTCAGACTATTTTGAGGTCATTGTAATGGTAACTTGACAAGCTTCCAGATGAGACCAGAATTGCGTAATTCGGAGACCGTTCGATATCCTAAAAGCATGTGGTACTCTTCGATCGTCTTTTTTCAATATGGAGTCTAAATCTTCCAAATCATGCGATCCAACTTAGATGCTCATAACTCCATCATTTGATGTCAGATTGGGTCAATTTCTATTCATCTGAAAGTTACTTTTGTGCTCTTTCATTCCTGATTGGAATCGTCGTATTCCGAGACCATTTGGGATCCATAAGTGCGATCATGGTCGTCGGTCCTGAATTTTTCCTTCAGCACATTTTCCAAAAGTAACCCTCATAAACACTCTTCCGAGGTCGAATTCAGACTATTTTGAGGTCATTGTAATGGTAACTTGACAAGCTTCCAGATGAGACTTGAATTACGTAATTCGGAGACCGTTCGATATCCTAAAAGCATGTTGGTACTATTCGATCGTCTTTTCTCAAAATGGAGTGTAAACAATTTCAAATTGCGTGATCCAACAAAGATGCCCATAACTCCATCATTTGATGTCAGATTGGCTTAATTTTTAGGCATCCGAAAGGTCAATTTAATTCCTTTCACTCCTCACTGGAATCATCGTATTCCGAGACCATTTGGGCATCCATAGGTAGGTTCGCAGTCGTCGGTCCTGATTTTTCCTTCATCTCCTTTTCCAATAGTAACCCTCATAAGCACTCTTCAGAGGTCGAATTCAGAATATTTTGAGGTGATTGTAATTGTGTCTTGACAAGCTACTAGATGAGACTAGAATTGCGTAATTCGGAGACCGTTCAATATCCTAAAAGCATGTTGGTACTCTTTGATCGTCTTTCCTCAATATGGAGTCTAAATCTTTCCAAATCGCGCGATCCATCTTAGATGCTCATAACTCCATCATTTGATGTCGGATTGGGTCAATTTTTAGTCATCCAAAAGGTACTTTTGTCCTCTTTCATTCCTGACTGGAATCGTCGTATTACGAGACCATTTGGGATCCATAAGTGGGATCATCGTCGTCGGTCCTTAATTTTTCCTTCGTCTCCTTTTCCAATAGTAACTCTAATAAACACTCTTCCGAGGTCGAATTCAGACTATTTTGAGGTCATTGTAATGGTAACTTATCAAGCTTCCAGATGAGACCAGAATTGCGCAATTCAGAGACCGTTTGATATCCTAAAAGCTTGTTGGTACTCTTCGATCGTCTTTTCTCAATATGGACTGTAAACCTTTCAAATGGCGCGATCCAGCTGAGATGCTCATAAATCTATCCTTTGATGTCGGATTGGCTCAATTTTTACTCATTTGAAAGGTCAATTTAGTGCCTTTCATTCCTCACTGGAATCGTCATATTCTGAGACCATTTGGGCATCCATAGGTGGGATCGCAGTAGTCCTCCTGATTTTGTCCTTCATCTCCTTTTTCCAATAGTAACCCTCATAAAGACTCTTCTGAGGTTGAATTCAAACTATTTTGAGGTCATTGTAATGGTAACTTGACAAGCTTCCAGATGAGACCAGAATTGCGCAATTCGGAGACCGTTCGATATCCTAAAAGCATGGTGGTACTCTTCGATCGTCTTTTTTCAATATGGAGTCTAAATCTTTCCAAATCGTGCGATCCAACTAGATGCTCATAACTCCATCATTTGATGTCAGATTGGGTCAATTTCTATTCATCTGAAAGTTACTTTTGTGCTCTTTCATTCCTGATTGGAATCGTCGTATTCCGAGACCATTTGGGATCCATAAGTGGGAACATGGTCGTCGGTCCTGAATTTTCCCTTAAGCACAATTTCCAAAAGTAACCCTCATAAACGCTCTTCCGAGGTCGAATTCAGACTATTTTGAGGTCATTGTAATGGTAACTTGACAAGCTTCCAGATGAGACTAGAATTGCGTAATTCGGAGACCGACCGATATCCTAAAAGCATGTTGGTACTCTTCGATCGTCTTTTCTCAAAATGGAGTGTAAACAATTTCAAATTGCGTGATCCAACAAAGATGCCCATAACTCCATCGTTTGATGTCAGATTGGCTTAATTTTTAGGCATCCGAAAGGTCTATTTAGTTCCTTTCATTCCTCACTGGAATCGTAGTATTCCGAGACCATTTGGGCATCCATAGGTAGGATCGCAGTCGTCGGTCCTGATTTTTCCTTCATCTCCTTTTCCAATAGTAACCCTCATAAGCACTCTTCAGAGGTCGAATTCAGACTATTTTGAGGTGAATGTAATTGTAACTTGACAAGCTACTAGATGAGACCAGAATTGCGTAATTCGGAGACCGTTCAATATCCTAAGAGCATGTTGATACTCTTTGATCAACTTTTCTCAATATGGAGTCTAAATCTTTCCAAATCGTGCGATCCATCTTAGATGCTCATAACTCCATCATTTGATGTCGGATTGGGTCAATTTTTAGTCATCCAAAAGGTACTTTTGTCCTCTTTCATTCCTGACTGGAATCGTCGTATTACAAGACCATTTGGGATCCATTAGTGGGATCATAGTTGTCGGTCCTTAATTTTTCCTTCATCTCCTTTTCCAATAGTAACTCTCATAAACACTCTTCCGAGGTCGAATTCAGACTATTTTGAGGTCTGTTGAGGCATAAAATAAGCAAGGAAATGAAGATGAGAAAGATCAAGAAATCAATTTTGAAAATAAAGAAATCAGCTTCAAGACCACTTTGCGCGGACTCGCGCAAAGTGAAACAGTTGCGCCAAACCGCGTAAAGTGAATAGGTTGCGCGAGGGGTCAATGAAGACAGTTTGCGCGGGGAATGACAGTTTGCGCGAGACCGCGCAAAGCATATCGTTTGTGCGTATCCGCGCAAAGTATATGATGTTGGGATCAAAAGGGTTGGTTGATTATTTTGTCCCACATCGACCAGAACAGAGATTTCCATTGAAGAAAATGTCTATAAATACCCCGTTCCTCCTCTCAAAAGGGGTTGGAAGATTTCAGAAGTGAAAGAAAGACAAAAGAGAAGACAGAAGGTGCGGAGTATTGGACTCCTGCACTTTGCGCGACCGCGCGCAAAGGAGTATTGGACTCCTGAAGTTTGTGCGCTAATCCGCGCAAAGCAGCATAGGGCTAAGATAGTTTGCGCGGACCCGCGCAAAGTATATCGTTTGCGCGGATCCGCGCAAACCGACTGCTGCTCAGTCTATAACAGCAACGGGCTGTTATGCTGTCAGAATGGCTCGAGTCTTCAAGTCTTCAGGTTCTTCTTGTTCAGGAGAAAAGGAAGAATCATCGACGAAAAGGCGTGTTCCTCCTAAGTTTCAGGAGATGACTGAAATAGCACTGTTATGCTGCCGGAATCTCCGTCCTCTTGAAGACTATTGGTCAATTCATCCATTCCTCCTAAGTTTCAGGAGATGATTCAGATTGGCGCTGTTATGCTGCCAAAATTTATATTTAACTACGATAACTGTAACTTGTAACGAATTCTTTAAAACTATCTTAGAATCAAGGGATACTTGAGGATGTAAATGAATTCAAAATCAATGAAGTGTGATGATTGTTTCTGTAATTATTTCATTGTTATGATTGAATAAGATGATTCTCCAAATCAAATATGTTTTGTTTTCTTGTCGAAACAAAATGGCGACTCCACTGGGGAAATATATCTTATTTAACACTAACATTGGAAAGTTACAAGACTCTCATTACTGTTTTTGGCGTCTTCTAGACGCCAAAATGGCGACTCTCAGTGGGAACATCCTCCCCTTCATCTCTAAGATAGTTTTCTTAATTTCCATATATTAATTTCATGAATGTTTTGTTATTGAAGGTACCCAAATTCAATCACACTACATTGCTAATGGCTAACATGGCAAGAAAAGTGAACTTCTGGTTCACCGCCACCGGATTTGTAATTGAATATGCACCGAACCAAACTCCTGAGCATACGAAGGCAAGCACTACAAGCAGGCACAAAGCGACTCAAGTAACAGTGGGAGTTATTTCCGTTTCACCTCAACCACAAGAAAGTGATGAGAATTGGACTTTGGTCCTGTCCAAGAAGACGAAAGCAAAGACTTTAAAGAACCGCGAAGCGAAAGTACTTGTACCAAGAACTGAGGGACCAGTCACGCGTAGCATAGCTAGAAGAAAACCTGAACTCGCTCCTCCAGCAATTTATCCTGAACAAACTACTTCGCAGTTTTCATTGCATAATTTTTCAGCTTTGGTTGCTCCAAAAACCAAATGGACAGAATCACAGAAAGGCAAAGCACTGATGATAGGATCACCGATGCCTGTGTCACCTCAAACAAGCTCATCCCAATCGGTTAAAAGCACAGGAAGTACACGAGAATCAAACGAGACTCCAGTATCTCCCCTCTTTATAAGTCCTGTTACGTCAACATATTCTCGTTTTACTCAAAAGACGACTTCGACAAATAGTCAGGAGGCCGCAGTATATATGGCAGAAACGGGTCAAGGAAATAGGCCATCTACTGAAGAACGTGTTGATCAAATGGCAGAGGCACAAAGGGTGCTAATGGATGAATGCCGGAACCTCAGGGAAGCTATAACAACTCTGGCACATAATGTAGCCCAGATAGTGGCTCCACCCATGATGGGAGCAACGAATGGACAAGAAAACCAACCTGAAGGCTTTCGTCCACAAGAGATAGGATCACGAGGGTCAGTCCCGGCAGCAAGAACTATAACGCAAGATGATGTAAGACAAGTCGTCGAAGAAGCAGTCAGAATAGAAAGAGAGCGAGCAAATACCGGTCGTTTCAGATACCGAACACCTTACCCTAGAGAAGTAGAGGATGTTCCGTTTCCAGCCAATTTTAAGCATCCAGATTTCCAGAAATTTAATGGGGAAGGATCACCAGAAGAACACCTGATGCATTTCATCACCAGCATGGGAAATTTCTCCACAATACCTCAATACTGTTTACGCTTATTTGGATCATCATTGACAAGTAAAGCTTTCAGGTGGTATTCAAATTTAGCACCAGGGTCTATACGCACATGGGAAGAAATGCAAGATGCTTTCATGTCAAACTTTTTCTCATCAAAACACGATGTTAGCATCACAGAGTTAGCTTCAGTACGACAGCGAGAAGGAGAACCAGTCGAAAAATTCATAGACAGATGGAAAACACTGGGGGCATCGTGTAGACAATTGCCAGAAGAAAAAGAACAAGTCAAAATGTGTCTGAATTCTATGGAGACAGGAATTGCATTCGGACTCACCAGTGCTGATATCGGAACCTTTCGCGATTTGGCTACCAAAGCCCATGCATTGGAATTAATGACTCGTAAGATGCCAGCATTTCATCATGAAACTGTCAGAAGAATACCTGGCAGAACAACCGTTAACACCATCGATCGAGATAAGAAAAATCAAGAAGTAAAGGGTTCAAGAGACAAAAGGCCGGAAGGAAAAGAAAATTGGACCCAATCAAGGGACAGGTACGGTGGAAAAAGGCTTAGAATGCTCGATTCTCATGAAGGATTTGAGTTTGACAAAGAGGACGTGGTGCCTATGATGCAACAATTGTTAAAAGCAGGTACCCTGGAATTACCGGAACCGAAACGCCCTGAAGAGGCGAAAAGAACCCGAGAAAGAAACTTTTGCCGTTATCATCGTTTAGTGGGACATCCGACAGAAAATTGTTACACGTTAAAGTGCATCATACAGCGAATGATAAATAAAGGGGATATAATAACAAGCGAAAGCAAAGAAAAGAATACAAGGGCGACAGTAAATGTATTGTCAATTCAAGAAAAGACTCAAGGAATGAAAGAGAAAGGAGACCGAAGGCCGATAAAAAGCGCGACAATGATTACGTTGCGATCAGGGAAACAGATAACAAGTCCAGTAAAGCAAAAAGCCGAAAAAATACGGAAAGAAGTGACTGAAAAGCAGAACATCAAGGATAGAAGTAGAAATGAAGAAACAGCGACAAAATAGGCTTATGATGTAGTTAGTCACTTGAAAGGTATATCAACACGTTTAAGTATCTATGATGCGCTCAAGTTATCAGAAGAGTTTCGACAAAGTTTGATTCAAGCACTGTCTGATCACGACGTGAGAGAAACCTTACTGACAGAAATGAAGAATGAAAGAAGTAAGGAAAAAATGGATTGCCTACCAGTAATATCTTTTTCTGATGATGATTTAATTGGCGAAACAGAACATAACAGGCCATTGATGATAGAAGGGTACATTTGCGAAAAGAAGATAAAACGGATCATGATAGACAATGGATCAGCAGTAAATCTTTTGCCATTATCCATGATTACTAAATTGGGTTACCGCCGTTCAGATTTGCGTCCCAGTGGAATGATGATACAGGGGTTTAATCAAGATGGACAACGCGCGCTCGGTAAAATTACAGTAACATTGGAAGTAGGAGAATTAGTCACTTCTGTTGTATGTCATGTTATAAATGCTGTGACGACGTATAATCTTCTCTTGGGAAGGCCGTGGATACATCAATACAATATTGTACCTTCTACTCTACACCAATGTTTCAAATACTGTAAGGAAGGGATGCAGTGTAAAGTAATGGCTGATGCGAAACCCTATACTGAAGCTGAATCTTTCTTTGCTGATGCTAGCTATTATAAATGTTTCTCCAAAGAAGTGGGAAATGATGATGGAAAGAGAGTCTTAAAAGATCTCCAAATGAATAAAGTTAGAGAAGAAAGGGTGGAATCTCCTGAGACTACAGAAACAAAGAAAAAAATTCTATTTTGTACCAAAGCGCCTGAGACAACCGGGACAGCCACCATTGACCTTATTGTCGACGGAACAGCTGAAAGTCTTACAGTCCAATTACACGATGCCTTTACCCAATATTGAAAGATGTAAGCCATTTGCAGTCGCCCCAGGAACATTTCAAGTCAAAGCCAGTGCTAAATATCCTGAAGCAATAAAGTTCCACGTTGCAGCAGAGGTGAAGAATGAAAACACAAGCAATATATATCATGGAGAGTTAGTACCGCAGAATTTGAGAAAATACAGTGCAGTAAGCAAGAAAATCATGAGAAATATGGGTTTCGATTGTGACAAGCCCACTGGACTGAATCATGGGAAAGGAATTCAAATCCCTCTCGGAGTCAATCAAGAGAAACGAAGAAAATTTCAAGGATTAGGAGCAGAATCATCAGTAAATATGGTATCAGTAAATACGATTCCAGCCAAACAGATATCAGAACAAGATGCTAAGGTAGTCAAGTGCCCTGAAAGTGCTCCAAAACAAATAGAAGATGGAGGACAGCCGACGATAGATGGCTTGCGAGAAATAAATTTGGGAACAGCAGAAGAGCCAAGGAACACATTTATCAGTGTCAGTCTTTCAGATCAGGAATCTGAGAAATATGGCCAACTTCTCAGAGAAAATAAGGATGTCTTCGCTTGGACATATGAAGAAATGCCGGGATTGGAACCTTCCATAGCAATGCATCGATTAAATATTTCCAAAGAAAAGAAACCAGTAAAGCAAGCTCAAAGGCGATTCCATCCAGACCTGATTCCATTAATTGAAAAAGAAGTAAATAAGTTAATAAAGGTTGGATTCGTCAGAGAAGTTAAATATCCCAAGTGGATATCAAACATTGTTCCGGTGAAAAAGAAGAATGGGCAGATTAGAGTGTGCATCGATTTCAGAGATCTGAATGAAGCATGTCCGAAAGATGATTTCCCTCTCCCGATAACAGAATTATTAATTGATAGCACTACTCAGTATGCTATTATGTCTTTTATGGACGGATACGCAGGTTATAATCAAATCAGGATGGCACCTGAAGATGAAGAGGCAACGGCTTTCAGAACGCCGCTTGGAATTTATTGTTATAAAGTTATGCCTTTCGGTCTCAAAAATGCTGGGGCAACGTATCAAAGGGCAATGAAAAATATTTTCAAGATATGATGCATAAACATGTCGAATGCTATGTTGATGACTTGGTGGTCAGGTCGGGAGATCATCAAGAACACCGTGAACATTTAGCATCAGTCTTCCGTCGTCTCAGAAAGAAGCAATTAAAAATGAACCCTGCTAAGTGTGCCTTCGGAGTATCTTCTGGAAAGTTCCTCGGCTTTGTTGTACGGCATAGGGGGATCGAGATTGATCCAGAAAAAATTAAAGCTATTCAAAATATGCCGCCACCAACGACATTGAAGGAATTAAAAAGCTTACAGGGAAAATTGGCATACATTCGTCGTTTCATTTCAAATCTTGCAGGAAGATGTCAGCCATTTTCCCGGTTAATGAAGAAAGACACAGAATTTATATGGGATCACGCCTGTCAAAATGCATTTGACTCAATCAAGGAATTGTTGAAACAGCCACCAGTATTAACAGCCCCAGTGAAAGGTAAGCCACTTATCTTATATACATCTGCAGCTACAAATTCTTTGGGTGCTTTGTTAGCACAGGTAAACGAAACCGGAAAAGAGACTGCTCTTTATTATCTAAGTCGAACATTGATGGGGGCAGAATGTAATTATTCATCAATCGAAAAAGAGTGTTTGGCGCTGATATTCGCTGTACAAAAGTTAAGGCATTATTGTCTATCCCATGATATAACTCTGATCTCAAGAGCAGATCCGATAAAATTTTTGATGACCAGGCCAATGCTGTCGGGAAGACTGGCCAAATGGATGTTATTGCTGTCAGAATATACTATTTCATATAAACCGGCGAAAGCAGTAAAAGGACAAGCCATGGCAGACTTTCTCGCAGCACATCCTATAGCAGAAAGTGAAGAAATTAATGATGAATTTCCAGATGAACAGGTTATGTTGGCTGAATCTCAGAATCTTTGGCAAATGTATTTTGATGGTGCTGCTCGAATATCGGGAGCGGGGGCAGGAATAATATTCATTACACCTCAAGGCGATTTATTGCCATATTCCTTCACATTGGGCAGTACATGTACAAACAATGAAGCTGAATACAGAGCTCTTATCATCGGAATGGAAATAGCTCAGAAAATGGAAGTGAAATTATTACATATCTTCGGAGATTCTAAATTGATTATAAATCAGTTAACAACGGAATTCGAAGTAAGGAAAGAAGAACTTCTGCCCTATTATCGAAAGGCACAACAGTTGCTTGAACAGTTTCATCATGTGGAAATTAAACATGTACCACGCTCTGAGAATGCAAAAGCGGACGCTTTAGCTGGTCTAGCAGCAGCTTTGTCTTACACAAATCGAAGTCCTCTTCAAGTAACTATAGAAGAAAGAAGATTTTTGCCATCTGCAGAAGTTATTGAAGAAACCGTTGAAATGTTTCCTGTATCTTGTCTAGAAGTAATGATAGGTGATTGGCGTCAGCCTTTCGTTGATTATCTCAAGTATAATATCTTGCCAGAAGATAATGCGCAAAGACAGCAGATTAAGCAGCGATCAAGCAAATTTGTCATATGCAGTGAAGTATTGTATAGAAAATCTTACAATGGAATGCTGCTAAGATGCTTAGACAAGCAAGAAGCAAATCAAATGCTGCGGGAAGCACATTCAGGTGAATGTGGAGCACATCAAGCCGGCCGAAATTTGTGCCATAGAGTACATCGAATGGGTTATTATTGGCCTACTATGTTCAAAGATGCAATAGAATATGCAAAGAGATGTCACGAATGCCAAATACACGGGGATGTAATACATGTTCCCCCAGAAGATTTACATCAGTCTGTTACTTCTTGGCCTTTTTCAGCATGGGGACTCGACGTGATTGGTCCTATAAATCCCCCTTCATCAAAAGGAAAACAGTACATCCTGGCAGCAACAGACTATTTCTCCAAATGGACCGAAGCAGTCGCCTTGCGTAGTGTTAAAGAGAAAGACGTGGTCAATTTCATCCGGCATGCTATAATATATCGTCATGGTATTCCGAAAAAGATCATCACTGATAATGGCACTCCTTTTAAGAATAGAGGCATGGAAAAGTTATGTCAGAAGTTTGGCATTCAGCATTCGTTTTCAACACCTTATTATCCTTCAGCCAATGGACTAGCAGAGGCGTTTAACAAAACGATCGTCAAAATAATGAAAAAAACGGTGACGGGCAATAAACGCGATTGGGATGAAAAGTTACAAGAAGCATTATGGGCCTACAGAACCACTCATCGTACAGCAACAGGGGCGACACCTTATTCATTAATTTATGGAATAGAAGCAGTTATCCCAATTGAAATGCAGGTGGCATCACTCCGGATAGCAGTACATCAGTCTATAACAGATGATGAAAATGCAAAAATAAGGCTGAAAGAATTAGATCTGCTTGATGAGAAGCGTCTTGTAGCTCAGCAGCGGTTACAGTCATATCAGGCCAGAATATCGGCTGCCTTTGATAAACAAGTTAAATACCGCTCTTTCAAAAAAGGGGATATGGTGTTAATGCTGAAAAGACCTATAGTGGTCACTCGCCGGACAGGGGGCAAGTTCGAGCCTAAATGGGACGGTCCATATGTGGTAAAAGAAGTATACTCCAATGGGGCATATAGAATCGCAAATCAAGAGGGACAGGGTATCAGTATACCTGTCAACGCCCGTTTCATCAAAAGATACTACCCCTGAAGATAGACATGCTGATTTTGACTCAGAATATTATCAGTATAATGATTCTGTATCAAAAGGGGGCAAAGATGAATAAAATCATGTCTATATGTCAACAAAAGAAGCTATGAAGAGAAAGTTCACGAACATGTCAATTATCAAGCATCAAATCTGAAAAATATATATGACCATCATCATCAAGTAAGATTGACAAAGTTAATATCATCCTGAAGATTCTCTAGAAGATATCATTTAAGCTGGAAATAAATTTTGCCTTACAAAAGATGGGTCTTCTTGAAGATATTCTCAAAATATCTACTATATTTGCAAATGATGATGATCATATATATATATATATATATATATATATATATATATATATATATATATATATATATATATATATATATATTATTGCAATGGATCTCCTTGAAGATTGAAGATAAATATTATTGCCTCATAAGGCGGCACGGACTTTTGAAGATAAATATTATTGCCTTACAAGGCACGGATATTCTTGAAGATATTATCAAAAGCAAGGATACATCAATAACAATCAAAGAGGTAGTATAGCCAAGCCAAATCCTAAAAGAGCCAAATGGAGCCAAATCAAAAGATCAAGCTCTGTAAAAAAAAAAAAAAATAAATAAATAAATGCTCTCAAAGGATCAAGCTCTAAAAAGAGTCGGCCAACTATACGTAAGACCTATGAAGATCGCCATTCGGGCAGCGGCGAGGAGTCAGTGGCCCTAAAAAGCCCGCGAAGACCATCGTGCGCACCCATGCGGGCAGCTGACGAAGTCAAGGATTCAAAGTCTAAAAGGCCATAAATCCGCGAAGACTAGTCACCGTAACTCCCATGCCGTCTGTATAGCTTCCGGCAGCGCCACGGGGAACGGATGAAAATGCCCTCCTGTGAATGGGCTCGACCTTGCAGACGAAGAAAACAGGGGCCGCAGTGCGAGCTTTATGCCAACCGTGCGTAAGACCCTCCAGGTCTAGGGTTTGATTTCAGTAGTAACTCGTGAGGAAGGGCTTAAACCTACTCATTGATGGACTGGCGACCCTAGATTTGGTGCCCAAAGGTAGCCTTGCGAGCCCTGCGAACTCTAGAGAGTTACCGTGGCCAACCCTGTGCGTAAAACCAACAGTTCACCGTCCGGTAGCGTCAATGGGCCCCTCTGATGGACCGTGACCGTGAGCTCAAGGCAGTGAGAAGCCCAAAAGAGAACTCTAGAGAGTTACAGTGGCCATCACATAAGACCCATAAGTGCTCCACTACTCATGAGATTAAACTGTGTGTGTGCGCATGCTCCACTACTCATGAGCTTAAACTGTGTGTGGCTAATTAAATCAAAACTTAGTACCGCCAATCTAAATACTCACATAGAGAGTCCCGCACTAACAAAGCATAAAAGACTTAGAAATTGTAAAGGATATAATGAAATTACTGTATAGAGTATAAATATAATTTAATAATATTAAGTATAAACATACAATATGAAAATGCTATTATAAACATCTCAAATAAATGTTATCATGAAAGCAAAAAGTCAAATAAATTATGTCCAAAAGAAACATGAAAGCAAAAGATTACATGTTCAAAATTACATGTTTAAAGATCTTCTGTAATCCCCATTACTTCCATATATCTGCGCATATCTTCTTTCAATTGTGTCCGAGCTGCATCATGTTTAGATTTTTCTTCAAGAATAAGCTTTGCTTGATCAGGAACGCCAGCGAGTTTATCCTCCAAAGAAGCGATCATTTCTTTTCCTTGAAGTTGTGCAGATTTTTCAATATCAATGGATTGAGCATTTGATCGTATCTTCTCTTCAACATCTTGAAGGGCTAAAGATTGCTCATGATACCTTCTCTCCAGTTGAGAGATTTCCTCCTTCAGGACTGCAATACGATCTTGGATAATCGCTTTTCCATCAATATAAGCCTTTTGTTGATCTTGAAGAATCATACGCTCTTGTTCAAGTTTAGAAATCGATGAAGCCGATAGAAAGACTTGATCTTGAGATGAAGCTAGCTGCTTTCTATACTCTAAAATCTCAGGGGCAATTGGAACATTCTCTACCGATGCCAAAGAAATTACCGAATCACGGAATCTAGGAGAGAATCCCGCAAAGGAGATATGTTTATTCTGGCCATCTTGGCAGAGCTTTCCAAAACTTCTATAGCAACATCCAAATCTAACCATTGATCAGGATTTCTGAAGATATAGATTATTGCTGACAAAGAATGTTTCACCATAAGCATTTTGTGAATAGGGATCTTCGCAAAAGACGATATTTCAGAAGTAGTGGCTACAGAATCAGAACTAGCTGCACCGCTGCAAGGAGAAGTTCCTATAGCAAAAGAAGAAAGATATTCAATATATTATTATGAAATATATAGTCTTAAGTAAAGATACTCAATATATATATATACCTACTACTGGAGCATGACTAACAGAAGGAGAAGTTCTCTGAATCATAGAAGGGCCCAACTCCACCATATCAGCAAAGGATGGTGCTCTAGCCTCCGTACTTGAATCTCTGGTAGTCGGAGTTGGCAAGTCAGTAGTCTCTGTAGGAAATATGATTTCGCGAGCCACTACTCTTTGCACTACCAATGGAATTACGGGTGCTTTTGGTGAAGTTACCACAGGAGGGTTCATTGGAGAGATAGCACCTATTTCCGCAACTTGGGCGCCTAAAAAGGGAGACGCAATGATTAAACATATATATATATAATTGTTGAAATGAAATATGTATATGAAAATTTCCTTTACCTGGTGAATACCCATATTCTCCATAATCTAAAATTTCCTCATCATCTTTCTCAGCTGCAGGAGATTTAACAGGAACATTGGCGCCAGGAAAAGTCTTAGCAATTGCAGGGGAAGATTCTACCTCAATTTCTTTCACAGCTGTTTCCTCTTCTTCGCCAATATCAACTTCACCTTCTTCAAAATCATCATCTTTATCTTCACCGCTATCGCTATCTCCGCTGTCGTCGTATTGTGAAGATTCAGTTGTATCTGATGATGAAGCTGAACTTTCATCTTCCAAATTTTCTTCGTCAACCTCTTCAATAATAACCTGCTTCCCTTTGTAAGAAATGGGTTTGCTACTCTTCGGTGCAGACTCTTGGACCATAGGGGAAGCAGATGCTTGGCGAGTCATTTCGGAAGGAATAGGGGATGATGTTTGCAAACGCGTTCTTGATCTAGTCATCGGAGAAGATGGACTAGGACCAAGGGGTTGTGAAGGAGATACGGAAGTACCAATAGCTGGTCCTTCTTGAACCGCTGCAGTCTCTACAGGAATTGGAGAAGAGGCACCTACAGCATCGCCTGCGGCTTGATATGAAGAGTCCCGACGAGATTTCTCGAATTCTCTCAGATCTCCGTAAGCAAACTAGCCATCCAAAGTATTAATGGGCTTGATTTCACGAATCGGATCTTCCAAAGATATCTTCCTACAGATCTCTCCGGGATGAGATGCATGACTCTTTTCTGGAATATAGCCAATTCCGCTCTCTAAATTTCTGCCCTTCAGTCTGGGCGGATGAAGAAAGATAGAAGAATCTACTGGCAAGCAATTGGTGATCCCACCATCGCATCCAGCTATACGATGTACGAACGATGCGATCACAGCTTGGGATTATGAAGAGGGATCCAACGCAACCATTCAACAACTGTTTCCATATCATGG
The DNA here is from genome assembly GCA_021015155.1 of Magnolia officinalis. NCBI lineage: Eukaryota > Viridiplantae > Streptophyta > Magnoliopsida > Magnoliales > Magnoliaceae > Magnolia > Magnolia officinalis. The sequence goes on from JAJHSJ010001452.1 coordinate 31,796, forward strand.
CCCAGTTAAGAGGACCAGTTCCATAGCAGCGCATTTTTCTGGTAACAAGCCCGCAGTCTTGTGGTACAGTTTGATCATAACCAAATTGACGAGCAAAGCGACTGGGGTAATAAGGTTCTCTCCAGAATTCTGTCCCTTCCCGAAGAGGCAAACTACATGATCGAATGGAAAAAAAGAAAGCTCTTTCTGCTGCAGTAAGGGTTTCGTTGTCCACCATATCTGTATCTTCGGTGTAGCGATGTAGGCGGAACTGAAAAAAGTTTATCTGATCATCATCCCGAATTTTGTTGGCAACCCACTCATATGCCCTTTTTGCCATTGCTCTTTGCTGGAAGAACCAGAGTGGAAGGTGAGAAGGATGAGTATATGCTTGTTCCGGAGCTTCAAAAGTCCAGGGAAAATAAACTCCAAGCCACCCCGTAATATAATGCCAAGAAGTATACGCAGATGAAGCTCTAAGAATTGGGTCTTTTATGTGAGTAGCGACTTCTCCAAGAGCCCTGTAGATAGAACATAATACGGGAGGAGCAAGAGAATATTTATGGCCCTCCGCTAAAGCACCAGCCACAACAAAAACACTGGGACGAATAGCATCTGCCCATTTGGAGCGGGCAATACAACTAAGCTTAGCCAGTAAGCCAAGAATGCTGCAAGCTCTCCGAAAGAACTATATTCTGGCTTTCTTCTTATTGCATCTCGAAGCTTTGTTAGTTCTTTAGAGTGGCAGTCGCGAAACCTTCAAAGAAAATAAGGAGGTTAATATGCAAGAACGGCTAAATAGCAAGAATACAAGGAGGAAGATCAGTTGTTGGATTGATAAATACCTGAGACCCCTAGAAAAATGAGCTAGCCATTGAAGAGGGGAAATTTTGTGGAGGTTGGGAAATTTGCCCATCTCTTTGAATAACTCTATAGTAGTCTCAGAAATGGAAGGCTTGCGGTCTGGAGAAGATACAAAGGCCAATTCTCTGTTTGTTGGAATGAATTCATCATAGAATTTGCCTGTTATTGTGAGACCGGCTATGCGGTGAAGGTCCCAGAGAGATATACTCATTTCACCATAAGGAAGATGGAAGGAGTTGGTTGTAGGCGACCAGTATTCAAGGAAACCTTTCAGAATATTGGGTTCCCTATAGAAATATTTGGAGGTCACTTCTATTGCATCATAAAGGCCGATCTTTGCAAGAGTGCTCGTATGTTTAAGCAATATAGCTTCCGCCCATTCAGAATAGTATCGACGAGCAGTTAACATGCCTCTGATGCGGAATTCTGCCTGTCCCCAGAGTTGCTCCCGATCTCTGAAGCGTTGTCGCACTGTCTCATAAAAATGAGAAGGAAAGAGATCATGAGGATTATGGAAAGGAGTTAAGAAGATCATGGGATGAACTTCTCCTATCCTCTGTCGCGGTTTCTGAGTTCGAATAGTTCCCTCCAGGATTCGGGGCTCTCTTGAAGTCCATGATTCAGTATACATTAATCTCTCGCCGTGAACGTAATCTTTGGACTCGCAGTCTAGCATGGACTGATGGCGATATACCTTGATCGGAATGATTGTCATGCCCTCCGCATGAGGATTATCAAACTTCATAATACCTTCGACAACTCGTACTGAGTCCCACGAGTTTTGAAGCCTCTTCTTCTTATGTTCCTTGATCTTTTCTGCAAATTCTTTCGCCTTATTGCGGTGAGTTTTCTTTGGGCGAGAAGCAGGAGGAGTTTCTTCACGGAGAGGTGCTCTCTCACTATCAGTTCGAATATGAGCAGTGGTCTTCAACCATTCATCCCAGTCATATTCTCTGCCATGTTTTGGTGGACATTTGATGTCTCCCAAAGATATAGATTTGTGAATGGGAGAAGGTAAAGATCTAATACGGTCAGAAAAGTCGAAGGTGGGAAGAACGGGTTCTTTGAAGTAAGCGGGATTTTTGGAAGTGGTCTTTGTCCGCTTAGCAGGAGGCTGATCAGAAGGAGGAGAGTCAGAAGGAGTTACAAGACGAGCCGTTTGTTTAATACGAGCCATGAAAGTAAGATAAAGAAAGTAAGAAAAGAAGAAGAAAGAAAATGGCTAAGTGTTGGGGACAGTTCAAAAGGAAAAATTGGTTAAGTACAGAGTACTTTGCGCGGGGTCGCGCAAAGTATACAGTTTGCGCGGAAAATTTCAAGTTCAAAAGAAAATCGCGCAAAGTAAAAAGGTTTGCGCGGAGTTGCGCAAAGCCGGAGGTTTGCGCGGAAGAAAATCGCCAGAGCAGAGTTTCAGCAGAGAATGGTTCGTGAAAATGACTAAGTAGTTGGACTATTTATAGCCTTTATGGCCGAGTACAGTACTCGACCGGAGCTTTGCGCGGGGTCGCGCAAACTCTGCAGAAGATAACTGGTTGATCCTTTTCTTTGAATTTTCGGAAAAAACAAAGAACGGATCAAGGGGGCATCTGTTGAGGCATAAAATAAGCAAGGAAATGAAGATGAGAAAGATCAAGAAATCAATTTTGAAAATAAAGAAATCAGCTTCAAGACCACTTTGCGCGGATTCGCGTAAAGTGAAACAGTTGCGCCAAACCGCGTAAAGTGAATAGGTTGCGCGAGGGGTCAATGAAGACAGTTTGCGCGGGGAATGACAGTTTGCGCGAGACCGCGCAAAGCATATCGTTTGCGCGTGTCCGCGCAAAGTATAGGATGTTGGGATCAAAAGGGTTGGTTGATTATTTTGTCCCACATCGACCAGAACAGAGATTTCCATTGAAGAAAATGTCTATAAATACCCCGTTCCTCCTCTCAAAAGGGGTTGGAAGATTTCAGAAGTGAAAGAAAGACAAAAGAGAAGACAGAAGGTGCGGAGTATTGGACTCCTGCACTTTGCGCGACCGCGCGCAAAGGAGTATTGGACTCCTGAAGTTTGCGCGGACCCGCGCAAAGCGGCACTGGGTTGATATAGTTTGCGCGGACCCGCGCAAAGCATATCTTTTGCGCGGACCCGCGCAAACCGACTGCTGGGCAATCTATAACAGCAACGGGCTGTTATGCTGTCAGAATGGCTCGAGTCTTCAAGTCTTCAGGTTCTTCTTGTTCAGGAGAAAAGAAGAATCATTGACGAAAAGGCGTGTTCCTCCTAAGTTTCAGGAGATGACAGAAATAGCACTGTTATGCTGCCGGAATCTCCGTCCTCTTGAAGACTGTTGGCCAATTCATCCATTCCTCCTAAGTCATAGGAGATGATTGAGATTGGCGCTGTTATGCTGCCGAAATTTAACTACGATAACTGTAACTTGTAACGAATTCTTTGTAAACTATCTTAGAATCAAGGGATACTTGAGGATGTAAATGAATTCAGAATCAATGAAGTGTGATGATTGTTTTTGTAATTATTTCATTGTTATGATTGAATAAGATAATTCCCAAATCAAATACCTTTGTTTTCTTGTCGAAACAAGACCGAAAGGCATAACTTTATAACAATAAATTCCAAGCGGTGTTCTGAAAGCCGTTGCCTCTTCATCTTCGGGCGCCATCCTGATTTGATTATAACCTGCGTATCCGTCCATAAAAGACATAATAGCATACTGAGTAGTGCTATCAATTAATAATTCTGTTATTGGAAGGGGGAAGTCATCTTTTGGACATGCTTCATTCAGATCTCTGAAGTCGATGCACACTCTAATCTGCCCATTCTTCTTTTTCACTGGAACAATGTTTGATATCCACTTGGGATATTTAACTTCTCTGACGAATCCAACCTTTATTAATTTATTTACTTCTTTTTCGATTAATGGAATCAGGTCTGGGTGGAATCGCCTTTGAGCTTGCTTTACTGGTTTCTTTTCTTTGGAAATATTTAATCGATGCATTGCTACAGAGGGTTCCAATCCTGGCATTTCTTCATATGTCCAAGCGAAGACATCTTTATTTTCTCTGAGAAGCTGGCCATATTTCTCAAATTCTTGATCTGAAAGACTGACACTGATAAATGTGTTCCTTGGCTCTTCTACTGTCCCCAAATTTATTTCTCACAAGCCATCTATCGTCGGTTGTCCTCCGTCTTCTATTTGTCTTGGAGCGTTTTCAGGACACTTAACTATCTTAGCATCTTGTTCTGATATTTGTTTGGCTGGAATCATATCTACTGATACCATATTTACTGATGATTCTGCTCCTAATCCTTGGAATTTTCTCCGTTTCTCTTGATTGACTCCGAGAGGGATTTGAATTCCTTTCCCATGATTCAGTCCAGTGGGCTTGTCACAATCAAAACCCATATTTTTCATGATTTTCTTGCTTACTGTACTGTATTTTCTCAAGTTCTGTGGTGCTAACTCTCCATGATATATATTGCTTGTGTTTTCATTCTTCACCTCTGTTGCAACGTGGAATTTTATTGCTTCAGGATATTTAGCACTGGCTCTGACTTGAAATGTGCCTGGGGCGACTGCAAATGGCTTACATCTTTCGATATTGGGTAAGGGCATCGTGTAATTGGACTGTAAGACTTTCAACTGTTCTGTCGACAACAATGTTAACGGCGGTTGTCCAGGTTGTCTCAGGCGCTTTGGTACAAAATAAAACTTTTTCCTTGCTCTTGTAGTCTCAGAAGACTCCGCCCTTTCTTCTCTAGCTTTATTTATTTGGACATCTTTCAAGATTCCCTTTCTATCATCATTTCCCGCTTCTTTAGAGAAACATTTATAATAGCTAGCATCCGCAAAGAAAGACTCAACTTCTGTATATGGTTTCGCATCAGCTATTACTTTACACTGCATTCCATCCTTGTAGTATTTGAAACATTGGTGTAGAGTAGAAGGTACAATATTGTACTGATGTATCCATGGCCTTCCCAAGAGAAGGTTATATGTCGTCACAGCATTTATAACGTGACATACAACAGAAGTGATTAATTCTCCTACTTCCAATGTTACTGTAATTTTACCGAGTGCGCGTTGTCCATCTTGATTAAACCCTTGTATCATCATTCCGCTGGGGCGTAAATCTGAACGGCGATAACCCAATTTAGTAATCATGGAGAGTGGCAAAAGATTCACTGCTGACCCATTGTCTATCATGATCCGTTTTATCTTCTTTTCACAAATGTACCCTTCTATCATCAATGGCCTGTTATGTTCTGTTTCACTAATTAAGTCATCATCAGAAAAAGATATCACTGGTAGACAATCCACCTTTTCCTTGCTTCTTTCATTCTTCATTTCTGTCAGTAAAGTTTCTCTCACATCGTGATCAGCCAGTGCTTGAATCAAACTCTGTCGAAACTCTTCCGATAACTTGAGTGCATCATAAATACTCAAACGTGCGGATATACCTTTCAAGTGACTAACTACATCGTAAGCCACTTTTGTCGATGTATCTTCATTTCTACTTCTATCCTTGATGTTCCGCTTTTCAGTCACTTCTTTCCTTATAATTTCTGCTTTTTGCTTTATCGGACTCGTTATCTGCTTCCCTGATCGCAACGTAATCATTGTCGCATTTCTTATCGGCCTTCGGTCTCCCTTCTCTTTCATTTCTCGAGTCTTTTCTTGTATTGACAATACATTTACTGTCGCCCTTGTATTCTTTTCTTTGCTTTCGCTGGTTATTATATCTCCTCTATTTATCATTCGCTGTATGATGCACTTTAACGTGTAACAATTTTCTGTCGAATGTCCCACTAAACGATGATAACGGCAAAAGTTTCTTTCTCGGGTTCTTGTCACATCTTCAGGGTGTTTCGGTTCCGGTAATTCCAGGGTGCCTGCTTTTAACAATTGTTGCATCATAGGCACCACGTCCTCTCTGTCAAACTCAAATCCTTCATGAGAATCGAGCATTGTAAGCTTTTTTCCACCGTATCGATCCCTTGATTGATTCCAGTTTTCTTTTCCTTCCGGCCTTTTGTCTCTTGAGCCCTTCGCTTCTTGATTTTTCTTATCCCGATCGATGGTGTTGACGGTTGTCCTGCCAGGTATTCTTCTGACAGTTTTATGATGAAATGCTGGCATCTTACGAGTCATTAATTCCAATGCATGGGCTTTGGTAGCCAAATCGCGAAAGGTTCCGATATCAGCGCTGGTGAGTCCGAACGCAATTCCTGTTTCCATAGAGTTCAGACACATTTTGACTTGTTCCTTTTCTTCCGGCAACTGCCTATACGATGCCCCCAGCGTCTTCCATCTGTCTATGAATTTTTCAACTGGTTCTCCTTCTCGCTGTCGCACTGAAGCTAATTCTGTGATACTAACATCGCGTTCTGATGAGAAAAAGTTTGACATGAAAGCATCTTGCATTTCTTCCCATGTGCGTATAGACCCTGGTGCTAAATTTGAATACCACCTGAAAGCTTTACTTGTCAATGATGATCCAAATAAGCGTAAACAGTATTAAGGTATTGTGGAGAAGTTTCCCATGCTGGTGATGAAATGCATCAGGTGTTCTTCTGGTGATCCTTCCCCATTAAATTTCTGAAAATCTGGATGCTTAAAATTGGCTGGAAACGGAACATCCTCTACCTCTCTCAGGTAGGGTGTTCGGTATCTGAAACGACCGGTATTCGCTCGCTCTCTTTCTATTCTGACTGCTTCTTCGACGACTTGTCTTACATCATCTTGCGTTATAGCTCTTGCTGCTGGAACTGATCCTCGTGATCCTATCTCTTGCGGACGAGAGCCTTCAGGTTGGTTCTCTTGTCCATTCGTTGCCCCCATCATGGGTGGACCACTATTTGGGCTACATTATGTGCCAGAGTTGCCAGAGCTTCTCTGAGGTTCCGGCATTCATCCATTAGCACTCTTTGTGCCTCTACCATCTGATCAACACGTTCCTCAGTAGATGGCCTATTTCCTTGACCTGTTTCTGCCATATATACCGTGGCCTCTTGACTGTTTGTCGAAGCTGTTTTTTGAGTAAAACGCGAGTATGTTGACGTAACAGGACTTATAAAGAGGGGAGACATTGGAGTCTCGTTTGATTCTTGTGTACTTCCCGTGCTTTTAACCGATCGGGGTGATACAGTTATGGGCGAGCTTGTTTGAGGTGACACAAGCATCGGTGATCCTATCATTAGTGCTTTGCCTTTCTGCGATTCTGTCCATTTAGTCTTTGGAGCAACCAAAGCCGGAAAATCACGCAACGAGAACTGCGAAGTAGCTTGTTCGGGATAAATTGCCGGAGGAGCGAGCTCAGGTTTTCTTCTAGCTATGCTACGCGTGATCCGGTCCCTCAGTTCTTGGTACAAGTACTTTCGCTTTGCGGTTCTTTAAAGTCTTTGCTTTTGTCTTCTTGGATAGGACCAAAGTCCAATTCTCATCATTTTCTTGTGGTTGAGGTGAGATGGAAATAACTCCCACTGTTACTTGAGTCGCTTTGCGCCTGCTTGTAGTGCTTGCTTTTGTATACTCAGGAGTTTGGTTCGGCGCATATTCAATTACAAATCCAGTATCGGTGAATCGGAAGTTCACTTTTCTCGTAACGTTAGCCATTAGCAACGTAGTGTGATTGAATTTGGGTACCTTCAATAGCAAAACATTCATGAAATTAGTATATGAAAAATTAAGTAAACTATCTTAGAGATGAAAGGGAGGATGTTCCCACTGAGAGTCGCCATTTTGGCGTCTAGAAGACGCCAAAAATAGTAATGAGAGTCTTGCAACTTTCCAATGTCAGTATTAAATAAGATATAAATTCCCCAGTGGAGTCGCCATTTTGTTTCGACAAGAAAACAAAAGTATTTGATTTGGGAATTATCTTATTCAATCATAACAATGAAATAATTACAGAAAACAATCATCACACTTCATTGATTCTGAATTCATTTACATCCTCAAGTATCCCTTGATTCTAAGATAGTTTACAAAGAATTCGTTACAAGTTACAGTTATCGTAGTTAAATATAATTTTCGGCAGTATAACAGCGCCGATCTCAATCATCTCCTATGACTTAGGAGGAATGGATGAATTGACCAATAGTCTTCAAGAGGACGGAGATTCCGGCAGCATAACAGCGCTATTTCAGTCATCTCCTGAAACTTAGGAGGAACACGCCTTTTCATCGATGATTCTTCCTTTTCTCCTGAACAAGAAGAACCTGAAGACTTGAAGACTCGAGCCATTCTGACAGCATAACAGCCCATTGCTGTTATAGACTGCCCAGCAGTCGGTTTGCGCGGATCCGCGCAAACGATATGCTTTGCGCGGGTCCGCGCAAACTATTTCAGCTCTATGCTGCTTTGCGCGGATCAGCGCGCAAACTCAGGAGTCCAATACTCCTTTGCGCGTGGTCGCGCAAAGTGCAGGAGTCCAATACTCCGCACCTTTTGTCTTCTCTTTCGTCTTTCTTTTACTTCTGAAATCTTCCAACCCCTTTTGAGAGGAAGAACGGGGTATTTATAGACATTTTTACCAATGGAAACATCTGTTCTGGTCGATGTGGGACAAAATAATCAACCAACCATTTTTATCCCACCGTCATCTACTTTACGCGGACACGCGCAAACGACATGCTTTGCACGGTCTTGCGCAAACTATCAGTCCCCGCGCAAACTGTCTTCATAATCTCCCGTGTAAACCGTTCACTTTGCGCGCTCTGGCGCAACCATTTCACTTTGCGCGAACCCGCGCAAAGTGGTCTTGAAGCTGTTTTCTTGATCTTTCAATTTGATTTCTTGATTTTTCTCGTCTTCACTTCCTTGCTTATTTTATGCCTCAACATACTCTTCGATCGTCATTTTTCAATACGAATTGTTAATCTTTCCAAATTGCGCTATCCAACGGAGATGCCTTAACTCCATCATTTGATGTCGGATTGGGTCAATGTTTGGTCATCTGAATGGTACTTTTGTGCTCTTTCATTCTTGACTGGTATCGTCGTTTTCCAAGACCATTTGGGCATATTTAAGTTAGATCGTAGTCGTCGGTCCTGAATGTTTCCTTCATCTTCTTGTCCAATAGTAACCCTCATAACTCTCTCTTTAGAGGTCGAATTTAGACGATTTCATCTCATTGGAATGGTAACTTGTCAAGCTTCCATTTACGACCAAAATTTCTTAATTCAGACACCGTTCGATATCTCAAAAGCATGTTGGAACTCTTCGATCGTCAGTTTTCAATATGGATTGTTAGTCTTTCAAAATTACGCGATCCAACGAAGACGCCTATAACTCCATCATTTGATGTCGGATTGGGTTGATTTATGGTCATCTGAATGGTACTTTAGTACTCTTTCATTCTTAACTTGTATCGTCGTATTCCGAGACCATTTGGGCAACTTAAAGTTGGATCACAGTCGTCGGTCCTGAATGTTTCGTTCAACTCTTGTCCAATAGTAACCCTCGTAACAATCTCTTCAGAGGTCGAATTAGACTATTTCAAGACATTGGAATGGTAACTTGTCAAGCTTCCAAATGGGACCAAATTTACCAAATTCAGAGACCGTTTGATATCCCAAAAGCACGTTGGAACTCTTCGATCGTCATTTTTCAATCTGAAATGTTAATCTTTCCAAATTGCCCGATCCAACGGAGACGCCTATAACTCCATCATTTGATGTCGGATTGGGTCGATTTTTGGTCATCTAAATGGTACTTTAGTGCTCTTTCATTCATGACAGGAATCGTCGTATTATGAGTCCATTTGGGCATCTTTAAGTTGGATCGCAATCGTGGATCCTGAATGTTTCCATCATCTCCTTGTCCAATAGTAACCCTCATAACTCTCTCTCTTCCGAGGTCAAATTTAGGCTATTTCAGGTCATTGGGATGGTAACTTGTCAAGCTTCCTAATGGGACCAAAATTGCCTAATTCAGAGACCGTTCGATATACCAAAAGCACGTTGGAACTCTTCGATCGTCATTTTTCAATACGGATTGTTAATCTTTCCAAATTACGTGATCCAACGGAGACGATAATAACTAAATCATTTGATGTCAGATTGGGTCAATTTTTGGTCATCTGAATGGTACTTTAGTACTCTTTCATTCTTGACTAGAATCGTCGTTTTCCAAGACCATTTGGGCATATTTAAGTTGGATCGTAGTCATCAGTCCTGAATGTTTCCTTCATCTTTTTGTCTAATAGTAACCCTCATAACAATCTCTTCAGAGGTCGAATTTAGACTATTTCATCTTATTGGAATGGTAACTTGTCAAGCTTCCATTTGGGACCAAAATTGCTTAATTCAGACACCGTTCGATATCCCAAAAGCACGTTGGAACTCTTCGATCGTCATTTCTCAATATGGATTGTTAGTCTTTCAAAATTACGCAATCAAACGGAGACGCCTATAACTCCATGATTTGATGTCGGATTGGGTTGATTTTTTGTCATCTAAATGGTACTTTACTACTCTTTCATTCTTGACTGGTATCATCGTATTCCGAGACGATTTGGGCAACTTAAAGTTGGATAACAGTCGTCGGTCCTGAATGTTTCATTCAACTTCATGTCCAATAGTAACCCTCATAACAATCTCTTCAGAGGTCGAATTAGACTATTTCAAGACATTGGAATGGTAACTTGTCAAGCTTCCAAATGGGACCAAATTTACCTAAACAGAGACCGTTCGATATCCCAAAAGCACGTTGGAACTCTTCGATCGTCATTTTTCAATATGGAATGCTAATCTTTCGAAATTGCATGATCCAACGGAGATGCCTATAACTCCATCATTTGATGTCGCATTGGGTCGATTTTTGGTCATCTGAATGGTACTTTAGTGTTCTTTCATTCTTGATAGGAATCGTCATATTTGGATACCATTTGGTCATCTTTAAGTTGTATCACAGTCGTGGATCCTGAATGTTTCCATCATCTCCTTGTCCAATAGTAACCCTCATAAGCACTCTTCCGAGGTCCAATTCAGACTATTTTGAGGTGATTGTAATTGTAACTTGACAAGCTACTAGATGAGACCAAAATTATGAAATTCGGAGACCGTTCGATATCCTAAAAGCATGTTGGTACTCTTTGATCATCTTTTCGCAATATGGAGTCTAAATCTTTCCAAATCGTGCGATCCATCTTAGATGCTCATAACTCCATCATTTGATGTCGGATTGGGTCAATTTTTAGTCATCCAAAAGGTACTTTTGTCCTCTTTCATTCCTGACTGGAATCGTCGTATTACGAGACCATTTGGGATCCATAAGTGGGATCATAGTCGTCGTTCCTTAATTTTTCCTTCATCTCCTTTTCCAATAGTAACTCTCATAAACACTCTTCCGAGGTCGAATTCAGACTATTTTGAGGTCATTGTAATGGTAACTTATCAAGCTTCCAGATGAGACCAGAATTGCGCAATTCGGAGACCGTTCGATATCCTAAAAGCATGTTGGTACTCTTCGATCGTCTTTTCTCAATATGGACTGTAAACCTTTCAAATGGCGCGATCCAACTGAGATGCTCATAAATCCATCCTTTGATGTCGGATTGGCTCAATTTTTTGTCATCTGAAAGGTCAATTTAGTGCCTTCCATTCCTCACTGGAATCGTCATATTCTGAGACCATTTGGGCATCCATAGGTGGGATCGCAGTAGTCCATTCGGATTTTTTCCTTCATCTCCTTTTTCCAATAGTAACCCTCATAAAGACTCTTCTGAGGTCGAATTCAGACTATTTTGAGGTCATTGTAATGGTAACTTGACAAGCTTCCAAATGAGACCAGAATTGCGCAATTCGGAGACCGTTCGATATCCTAAAAGCATGGTGGTACTCTTCGATCGTCTTTTTTCAATATGGAGTCTAAATCTTTCCAAATCGTGTGATCCAACTTAGATGCTCATAACTCCATCATTTGATGTCAGATTGGGTCAATTTCTATTCATCTGAAAGTTACTTTTGTCCTCTTTCGTTCCTGATTGGAATCGTCGTATTCTGAGACCATTTGGGATCCATAAGTGGGATCATGGTCGTCGGTCCTGAATTTTTCCTTCAGCACATTTTCCAAAAGTAACCCTCATAAACACTCTTCTGAGGTCGAATTCAGACTATTTTGAGGTGATTGTAATTGTAACTTGACAAGCTACTAGATGAGACCAGAATTACGTTATTCGGAGACCGTTCGATATCCTAAAAGCATGTTGGTACTCTTTGATCATCTTTTCCCAATATGGAGTCTAAATCTTTCCAAATCGCGTGATCCATCTTAGATGCTCATAACTCCATCATTTGATGTCGGATTGGGTCAATTTTTAGTCATCCAAAAGGTACTTTTGTCCTCTTTCATTCCTGATTGGAATCGTCGTATTACGAGACCATTTGGGATCCATAAGTGGGATCGTAGTCGTCGGTCCTTAATTTTTCCTTCATCTCCTTTTCCAATAGTAACTCTAATAAACACTCTTCCGAGGTCGAATTCAGACTATTTTGAGGTCATTGTAATGGTAACTTATCAAGCTTCCAGATGAGACCAGAATTGCGCAATTCGGAGACCGTTCGATATCCTAAAAGCATGTTGGTACTCTTCGATCGTCTTTTCTCAATATGGACTGTAAACCTTTCAAATGGCGCGATCCAACTGAGATGCTCATAAATCCATCCTTTGATGTTGGATTGGCTCAATTTTTACTCATTTGAAAGGTCAATTTAGTGCCTTTCATTCCTCACTGGAATCATCATATTCTGAGACCATTTGGGCATCCATAGGTGGGATTGCAGTATTCCATCCTGATTTTCTCCTTCATCTCCTTTTCCAATAGTAACCCTCATAAAGACTCTTCTGAGGTTGAATTCAGTCTATTTTGAGGTCTTTGTAATGGTAACTTGACAAGCTTCCAGATGAGACTAGAATTGCGTAATTCGGAGACCGTTCGATATCCTAAAAGCATGCTGGTACTCTTCGATCGTCTTTTCTCAATATGGACTGTAAACGTTTCAAATGGCGCAACTGAGATGCTCATAAATCCATCCTTTGATGTCGGATTGGCTCAATTTTTTGTCGTCTGAAAGGTCAATTTAGTGCCTTCCATTCCTCACTGGAATCGTCATATTCTGAGACCATCTGGGCATCCATAGGTGGGATCGCAGTAGTCCATCCGGATTTTTTCCTTCATCTCCTTTTCCAATAGTAACCCTCATAAAGACTCTTCTGAGGTTGAATTCAGTCTATTTTGAGGTCTTTGTAATGGTAACTTGACAAGCTTCCAGATGAGACTAGAATTGCGTAATTCGGAGACCGTTCGATATCCTAAAAGCATGCTGGTACTCTTCGATCGTCTTTTTTCAATATGGAGTCTAAATCTTTCCAAATCGTGCGATCCAACTTAGATGCTCATAACTCCATCATTTGATGTCAGATTGGGTCAATTTCTATTCATCTGAAAGTTACTTTTGTGCTCTTTCATTCCTGAATGGAATCGTCGTATTCCGAGACCATTTGGGATCCAAAAGTGGGATCATGGTCGTCGATCCTCAATTTCTCCTTCAGCACATTTTCCAAAAGTAACCCTCATAAACACTCTTCCGAGGTCGAATTCAAACTATTTTGAGGTCATTGTAATGGTAACTTGACAAGCTTCCAGATGAGACTAGAATTGCGTAATTCGGAGACCGTTCGATATCCTAAAAGCATGTTGGTACTCTTCGATCGTCTTTTCTCAATATGGAGAGTAAACCATTTCAATTGCGTGATCCAACAAAGATGCCCAAAACTCCATCGTTTGATGTCAGATTGGCTTAATTTTTAGGCATCCGAAAGGTCAATTTAATTCCTTTCATTCCTCACTGGAATCGTCGTATTCCGAGACCATTTGGGCATCCATAGGTAGGATCGCAGTCATCGGTCCTGATTTTTCCTTCATCTCCTTTTCCAATAGTAACCCTCATAAGCACTCTTCAGAGGTCGAATTCAGACTATTTTGACGTGATTGTAATTGTAACTTGACAAGCTACTAGATGAGACCAGAATTGCGTAATTCGGAGACCGTTCGATATCCTAAAAGCATGTTGGTACTCTTTGATCGTCTTTTCTCAATATGGAGTCTAAATCTTTCCAAATCGCGCGATCCATCTTAGATGCTCATAACTCCATCATTTGATGTCGGATTGGGTCAATTTTTAGTCATCCAAAAGGTATTTTTGTCCTCTTTCGTTCCTGACTGAAATCGTCGTATTACGAGACCATTTGGGATCCATAAGTGGGATCGTAGTCGTCGGTCCTTAATTTTTCCTTCATCTCCTTTTCCAATAGTAACTCTAATAAACACTCTTCCGAGGTCGAATTCAGACTATTTTGAGGTCATTGTAATGGTAGCTTATCAAGCTTCCAGATGAGACCAGAATTGCGCAATTCGGAGACCGTTCGATATCCTAAAAGCATGTTGGTACTCTTCGATCGTCGTTTCTCAATATGGACTGTAAACCTTTCAAATGGCGCGATCCAACTGAGATGCTCATAAATCCATCCTTTGATGTCGGATTGGCTCAATTTTTACTCATTTGAAAGGTCAATTTAGTGCCTTTCATTCGTCACTGGAATCGTCATATTCTGAGACCATTTGGGCATCCATAGGTGGGATCGCAGTAGTCCTCTTGATTTTGTCCTTCATCTCCTTTTTCCAATAGTAACCGTCATAAAGACTCTTCTGAGGTCGAATTCAGACTATTTTGAGGTCATTGTAATGGTAACTTGACAAGCTTCCAGATGAGACCAGAATTGCGCAATTCGGAGACCGTTCGATATCCTAAAAGCATGTTGGTACTCTTCGATCGTCTTTTCTCAATATGGAGTGTAAACCATTTCAAATTGCGTGATCCAACAAAGAAGCCCATAACTCCATCGTTTGATGTCAGATTGGTTTAATTTTTAGGCATCCGAAAGGTCAATTTAGTTCCTTTCATTCCTCACTGGAATCGTCGTATTCCGAGACCATTTGGGCATCCATAGGTAGGATCGCAGTCATCGGTCCTGATTTTTCCTTCATCTCCTTTTCCAATAGTAACCCTCATAAGCACTCTTCAGAGGTCGAATTCAGACTATTTTGAGGTGATTGTAATTGTAACTTGACAAGCTACTAGATGAGACCAGAATTGCGTAATTCGGAGACCGTTCGATATCCTAAAAGCATGTTGGTACTCTTTGATCGTCTTTTCTCAATATGGAGTCTAAATCTTTCCAAATCGCGCGATCCATCTTAGATGCTCATAACTCCATCATTTGATGTCGGATTGGGTCAATTTTTAGTCATCCAAAAGGTATTTTTGTCCCCTTTCATTCCTGACTGAAATCGTCGTATTACGAGACCATTTGGGATACATAAGTGGGATCATAGTCGTCGGTCCTTACTTTTTCCTTCATCTCCTTTTCCAATAGTAACTCTAATAAACACTCTTCCGAGGTTGAATTCAGACTATTTTGAGGTCATTGTAATGGTAACTTATCAAGCTTCCAGATGAGACCAGAATTGCGCAATTCAGAGACCGTTCGATATCCTAAAAGCATGTTGGTACTCTTCGATCGTCTTTTCTCAATATGGACTGTAAACCTTTCAAATGGCGCGATCCAACTGAGATGCTCATAAATCCATCCTTTGATGTCGGATTGGCTCAATTTTTACTCATTTGAAAGGTCAATTTAGTGCCTTTCATTCGTCACTGGAATCGTCATATTCTGAGACCATTTGGGCATCCATAGGTGGGATCGCAGTAGTCCTCTTGATTTTGTCCTTCATCTCCTTTTTCCATTAGTAACCGTCATAAAGACTCTTCTGAGGTCGAATTCAGACTATTTTGAGGTCATTGTAATGGTAACTTGACAAGCTTCCAGATGAGACCAGAATTGTGCAATTCGGAGACCGTTCGATATCCTAAAAGCATGGTGGTACTCTTCGATCGTCTTTTTTCAATATGGAGTCTAAATCTTTCCAAATCGTGCTATCCAACTTAGATGCTCATAACTCCATCATTTGATGTCAGATTGGGTCAATTTCTATTCATCTGAAAGTTACTTTTGTGCTCTTTCATTCCTGAATGGAATCGTCGTATTCCGAGACCATTTGGGATCCATAAGTGGGATCATGGTCGTCGATCCTCAATTTCTCCTTCAGCACATTTTCCAAAAGAAACCCTCATAAACACTCTTCCGAGGTCGAATTCAGACTATTTTGAGGTCATTGTAATGGTAACTTGACAAGCTTCCAGATGAGACTAGAATTGCGTAATTCGGAGACCGTTCGATATCCTAAAAGCATGTTGGTACTCTTTGATCGTCTTTTCTCAATATGGAGTGTAAACCATTTCAAATTGCGTGATCCAACAAAGATGCCCATAACTCCATCGTTTGATGTCAGATTGGCTTAATTTTTAGGCATCCGAAAGGTCAATTTAGTTCCTTTCATTCCTCACTGGAATCGTCGTATTCCGAGACCATTTGGGCATCCATAGGTAGGATCGCAGTCGTCGGTCCTGATTTTTCCTTCATCTCCTTTTCCAATAGTAACCCTCATAAGCACTCTTCAGAGGTCCAATTCAGACTATTTTGAGGTGAATGTAATTGTAACTTGACAAGCTACTAGATGAGACCAGAATTGCGTAATTCGGAGACCGTTCGATATCCTAAGAGCATGTTGGTACTCTTTGATCAACTTTTCTCAATATGGAGTCTAAATCTTTCCAAATCGTGCGATCCATCTTAGATGCTCATAACTCCATCATTTGATGTCGGATTGGGTCAATTTTTAGTCATCCAAAAGTGACTTTTGTCCTCTTTCATTCCTGACTGGAATCGTCGTATTGCGAGACCATTTGGGATCCATTAGTGGGATCATAGTCGTCGGTCCTTAATTTTTCCTTCATCTCCTTTTCCAATAGTAACTCTCATAAACACTCTTCCGAGGTCGAATTCAGACTATTTTGAGGTCATTGTAATGGTAACTTATCAAGCTTCCAGATGAGACCAGAATTGCGCAATTCGGAGACCGTTCGATATCCTAAAAGCATGTTGGTACTCTTCGATCGTCTTTTCTCAATATGGACTGTAAACGTTTCAAATGGCGCGACTGAGATGCTCATAAATCCATCCTTTGATGTCGGATTGGCTCAATTTTTTGTCGTCTGAAAGGTCAATTTAGTGCCTTCCATTCCTCACTGGAATCGTCATATTCTGAGACCATTTGGGCATCCATAGGTGGGATCGCAGTAGTCCATCCGGATTTTTTCCTTCATCTCCTTTTCCAATAGTAACCCTCATAAAGACTCTTCTGAGGTCAAATTCAGACAATTTTGAGTTAATTGTAATGGTAACTTGACAAGCTTCCAGATGAGACCAGAATTGCGTAGTTCGGAGACCGTTCGATATCCTAAAAGCATGGTGGTACTCTTCGATCGTCTTTTTTCAATATTGAGTCTAAATATTTCCAAATCGTGCGATTCAACTTAGATGCTCATAACTCCATCATTTGATGTCAGATTGGGTCAATTTCTATTCATCTGAAAGTTACTTTTGTGCTCTTTCATTCCTGATTGGAATCGTCGTATTCCGAGACCATTTGGGATCCATAAGTGGGATCATGGTCGTCGGTCCTGAATTTTTCCTTCAGCACATTTTCCAAAAGTAACCCTCATAAACACTCTTCTGAGGTCGAATTCAGACTATTTTGAGGTGATTGTAATTGTAACTTGACAAGCTACTAGATGAGACCAGAATTACATTATTCGGAGACCGTTCGATATCCTAAAAGCATGTTGGTACTCTTTGATCATCTTTTCCCAATATGGAGTCTAAATCTTTCCAAATCGCGCGATCCATCTTAGATGCTCATAACTCCATCATTTGATGTCGGATTGGGTCAATTTTTAGTCATCCAAAAGGTACTTTTGTCCTCTTTCATTCCTGATTGGAATCGTCGTATTACGAGACCATTTGGGATCCATAAGTGGGATCGTACTCGTCGGTCCTTAATTTTTCCTTCATCTCCTTTTCCAATAGTAACTCTAATAAACACTCTTCCGAGGTCGAATTCAGACTATTTTGAGGTCATTGTAATGGTAACTTATCAAGCTTCCAGATGAGACCAGAATTGTGCAATTCGGAGACCATTCGATATCCTAAAAGCATGTTGGTACTCTTCGATCGTCTTTTCTCAATATGGACTGTAAACTTTTCAAATGGCGCGATCCAACTGAGATGCTCATAAATCCATCTTCTGATGTTGGATTGGCTCAATTTTTACTCATTTGAAAGGTCAATTTAGTGCCTTTCATTCCTCACTGGAATCATCATATTCTGAGACCATTTGGGCATCCATAGGTGGGATTGCAGTATTCCATCCTGATTTTCTCCTTCATATCCTTTTCCAATAGTAACCCTCATAAAGACTCTTCTGAGGTTGAATTCAGTCTATTTTGAGGTCTTTGTAATGGTAACTTGACAAGCTTCCAGATGAGACTAGAATTGCGTAATTCGGAGACCGTTCGATATCCTAAAAGCATGCTGGTACTCTTCGATCGTCTTTTTTTAATATGGAGTCTAAATCTTTCCAAATCGTGCGATCCAACTTAGATGCTCATAACTCCATCATTTGATGTCAGATTGGGTCAATTTCTATTCATCTGAAAGTTACTTTTGTGCTCTTTCATTCCTGAATGGAATCGTCGTATTCCGAGACCATTTGGGATCCATAAGTGGGATCATGGTCGTCGATCCTCAATTTCTCCTTCAGCACATTTTCCAAAAGTAACCCTCATAAACACTCTTCCGAGGTCGAATTCAGACTATTTTGAGGTCATTGTAATGGTAACTTGACAAGCTTCCAGATGAGCCTAGAATTACGTAATTCGGAGACCGTTCGATATCCTAAAAGCATGTTGGTACTCTTCGATCGTCTTTTCTCAATATGGAGTGTAAACCATTTCAAATTGCGTGACCCAACAAAGATGCCCATAACTCCATCGTTTGATGTCAGATTGGCTTAATTTTTAGGCATCCGAAAGGTCAATTTAGTTCCTTTCATTCCTCACTGGAATCGTCGTATTCCGAGACCATTTGGGCATCCATAGGTAGGATCGCAGTCGTCGGTCCTGATTTTTCCTTCATCTCCTTTTCCAATAGTAACCCTCATAAGCACTCTTCAGAGGTCGAATTCAGACTATTTTGAGGTGATTGTAATTGTAACTTGACAAGCTACTAGATGAGACTAGAATTGCGTAATTCGGAGACCGTTCGATATCCTAAAAGCATGTTGGTACTCTTCGATCGTCTTTTCTCAATATGGAGTCTAAATCTTTCCAAATCGCGCGATCCATCTTAGATGCTCATAACTCCATCATTTGATGTCGGATTGGGTCAATTTTTAGTCATCCAAAAGTGTACTTTTGTCCTCTTTCATTCCTGACTGGAATCGTCGTATTGCGAGACCATTTGGGATCCATAGTGGGATCATAGTCGTCGGTCCTTAATTTTTCCTTCATCTCCTTTTCCAATAGTAACTCTCATAAACACTCTTCCGAGGTCGAATTCAGACTATTTTGAGGTCATTGTAATGGTAACTTATCAAGCTTCCAGATGAGACCAGAATTGCGCAATTCGGAGACCGTTCGATATCCTAAAAGCATGTTGGTACTCTTCGATCGTCTTTTCTCAATATGGACTGTAAACCTTTCAAATGGCGCGATCCAACTGAGATGCTCATAAATCCATCCTCTGATGTCGGATTGGCTCAATTTTTACTCATTTGAAAGGTCAATTTAATGCCTTTCATTCGTCACTGGAATCGTCATATTCTGAGACCATTTGGGCATCCATAGGTGGGATTGCAGTAGTCCATCCTGATTTTCTCCTTCATCTCCTTTTCCAATAGTAACCCTCATAAAGACTCTTCTGAGGTCGAATTCAAACTATTTTGAGGTCATTGTAATGGTAACTTGACAAGCTTCCAGATGAGACCAGAATTGCGCAATTCGGAGACCGTTCGATATCCTAAAAGCATGGTGGTACTCTTCGATCGTCTTTTTTCAATATGGGGTCTAAATCTTTCCAAATCGTGCGATCCAACTTAGATGCTCATAACTAAATCAATTGATGTCAGATTGGGTCAATTTCTATTCATCTGAAAGTTACTTTTGTGCTCTTTCATTCCTGATTGGAATCGTCGTATTCCGAGACCATTTGGGATCCATAAGTGGGATCATGGTCGTCGGTCCTGAATTTTTCCTTCAGCACATTTTCCAAAAGTAACCCTCATAAACACTCTTCCGAGGTCGAATTCAGACTATTTTGAGGTCATTGTAATGGTAACTTGACAAGCTTCCAGATGAGACTAGAATTGCGTAATTCGGAGACCGTTCGATATCCTAAAAGCATGTTGGTACTCTTCGATCGTCTTTTCTCAATATGGAGTGTAAACCATTTCAAATTGCATGATCCAATAAAGATGCCCATAACTCCATCGTTTGATGTCAGATTGGCTTAATTTTTAGGCATCCGAAAGGTCAATTTAGTTCCTTTCATTCCTCACTGGAATCGTCGTATTCCGAGACCATTTGGGCATCCATAGGTAGGATCGCAGTCGTCGGTCCTGATTTTTCCTTCATCTCCTTTTCCAATAGTAACCCTCATAAGCACTCTTCAGAGGTCGAATTCAGACTATTTTGAGGTGATTGTAATTGTAACTTGACAAGCTACTAGATGAGACCAGAATTGCGTAATTCGGAGACCGTTCGATATCCTAAGAGCATGTTGGTACTCTTTGATCATCTTTTCTCAATATGGAGTCTAAATCTTTCCAAATCGTGCGATCCATCTTAGATGCTCATAACTCCATCATTTGATGTCGGATTGGGTCAATTTTTAGTCATCCAAAAGGTACTTTTGTCCTCTTTCATTCCTGACTGGAATCGTCGTATTACGAGACCATTTGGGATCCATAAGTGGGATCATAGTCGTCGGTCCTTAATTTTTCCTTCATCTCCTTTTCCAATAGTAACTCTCATAAACACTCTTCCGAGGTCGAATTCAGACTATTTTGAGGTCATTGTAATGGTAACTTATCAAGCTTCCAGATGAGACCAGAATTGCGCAATTCGGAGACCGTTCGATATCCTAAAAGCATGTTGGTACTCTTCGATCTCGATCGTCTTTTCTCAATATGGACTGTAAACGTTTCAAATGGCGCGATCCAACTGAGATGCTCATAAATCCATCCTTTGATGTCGGATTGGCTCAATTTTTTGTCGTCTAAAAGGTCAATTTAGTGCCTTCCATTCCTCACTGGAATCGTCATATTCTGAGACCATTTGGGCATCCATAGGTGGGATCGCAGTAGTCCATCCGGATTTTTTCCTTCATCTCATTTTCCAATAGTAACCCTCATAAAGACTCTTCTGAGGTCGAATTCAGACTATTTTGAGGTAATTGTAATGTTAACTTGACAAGCATCCAGATGAGACCAGAATTACGTAATTCGGAGACCGTTCGATATCCTAAAAGCATGGTGGTACTCTTCGATCGTCTTTTTTCAATATTGAGTCTAAATCTTTCCAAATCGTGCGATTCAACTTAGATGCTCATAACTCCATCATTTGATGTCAGATTGGGTCAATTTCTATTCATCTGAAAGTTACTTTTGTGCTCTTTCGTTCCTGATTGGAATCGTTGTATTCCGAGACCATTTGGGATCCATAAGTGGGATCATGGTCGTCGGTCCTGAATTTTTCCTTCAGCACATTTTCCAAAAGTAACCCTCATAAACACTCTTCTGAGGTCGAATTCAGACTATTTTGAGGTGATTGTAATTGTAACTTGACAAGCTACTAGATGAGACCAGAATTGCGTAATTCGGAGACCGTTCGATATCCTAAAAGCATGTTGGTACTCTTTGATCATCTTTTCCCAATATGGAGTCTAAATCTTTCCAAATCGCGTGATCCGTCTTAGATGCTCATAACTCCATCATTTGATGTCGGATTGGGTCAATTTTTAGTCATCCAAAAGGTACTTTTGTCCTCTTTCATTCCTGACTGGAATCGTCGTATTACGAGACCATTTGGGATACATAAGTGGGATCATAGTCGTCGGTCTTGTTGAGGCATAAATATATATATATATATATCATTGCGGTGGTTAAAGAATCCCATGGTAAAGTTCCTTCTCAAGGGGTAGTTTAAGTATTTTGGTAAAGTTCCTTCTCAAGGGGTAGTTTAGGTATTTTGGTAAAGTTCCTTCTCAAGGGGTAGTTTAGGTATTTTGGTAAAGTTCCTTCTCAAGGGGTAGTTTAGGTATTTTGGTAAAGTTCCTTCTCAAGGGGTAGTTTAAGTATTTTGGTAAAGTTCCTTCTCAAAGGGTAGTTTAGGTATTTTGGTAAAGTTCCAGTTCCATGGGATCCGTTGAAGAAAAGAGAAAGATGAAGAAATCAGTTTAAAGATCAAGAAATCAGTTTAAAGATCAAGAAATCAGCTTCAAGACCACTTTGCGCGGGGTCGCGCAAAGTAAAATGGTTGCGCCGGACCGCGCAAAGTGAACGAGTTGCGCGGGTTGATGAGAAAGACAGTTTGTGCGGGACTGACAGTTTGCGCGAGACTGCGCAAAGCATGTCGTTTGCGCGTGTCCGCGCAAAGTATATGACGGTGGGATAAAAATGGTCGGTTGATTATTTTGTCCCACATCGACCAGAACAGAGATTTCCATTGGTGAAAATGTCTATAAATACCCTGCTCTCTCTCTAGAAAGGGGTTCGAAGATTTCAGAAGTGAAAGAAAGACGAAAGAGAAGACAGAAGGTGCGGAGTATTGGACTCCTGCACTTTGCGCGACCACGCGCAAAGGAGTATTGGACTCCTGAAGTTTGTGCGGACCCGCGCAAAGCAGCATAGGGCTGATATAGTTTGCGCAGACCCGCCAAAGCATATCGTTTGCGCGGACCCGCGCAAACCGACTGCTGGGCAGTCTGTAACAGTAATGGGCGGTTATGCTGTCGGAATGGTTTGAGTCTTCAGATCTTCAAGTTCTTCTTGTTCAGGAGAAAAGGAAGAATCATCGACAAAGAGGCGTATTCCTCCTAAGTTTCAGGAGATGACCGAAATAGCACCGAGATGCTGCCGGAATCTCCGTTCTTTTGAAGACTGTTGATTGACTTGTCTATTCCTCCTAAGTCATTGGAGATGATTGAGATCATCGCCGTTATGCTGTCGAAATTCCTATCTTTCTGAAGACTGGTTGATCAGAACCAAAATTCCTCCTAAGTCTTAGGAGATGACTGAAACAGGCGTTGGAATGCTGCTGAAATTTCCATAAGACTATCTTGTCTATTTTGATTGATTGTACTTTATTTTCAGAATCAAGGGAATCAGAGGATGTAAATGAACTCAGAATAAATGTGATCAATGTTCTCTTGTTCTTTCTTTGTTATCATTGAATAAATCCCCCAAATCAAATACATTTGTTTCCTTGTCGAAACAAAATGGCGACTCTGCTGGGGAATTATTTATTTGATGGTAACTTAGAAAAAATTATTCAGAGAACATTCATCACTTTTTGGCGTCTGTAAAGACACCAAAATGGCGACTCTCAGTGGGAACATCCTCCCCTTCATCTCTAAAAGCAACGTACAATTTTATTTAAATAAATTAACTGACACTGTTTTAAATGACAGATATACCGCAGCGATCTTTCTCCCGACTAATCCAGTTGTTTACTTCACATCCAATATACTTCCGCAAAAGATAAAGTGTCAGAGAAGATCAAATCAGTTTTGATAAAAAACAAATAATGCCAGAATGATGATAGTTTTCGAAGAGAGCTAGCTTCATGTATGGAAGCGATTCAAACATCAGTTGGTCAGTACATGTCTAAGGAAGAAGAACAAGCTGCCTTGATCTGACAGGCTGTCTTCTTTTCTTAAGTTCTCATCCGAAGAACAAGTTGCCTTGATCTGACAAGTTCTTTTGCAACAACCCTGTGAATATGATGGCTGAATTCCTTCCCTAGTTTCTTTCCTTCTATTTCACTTGATAAGTATCGAAGATATGCTGAAACACTTGTGCAAGATAGTCCCAGATGAAAAGCTTCTTCAAAGGGTCATATTCACTTGGTACTGTGTGGATCCCACACATAGCCAGCTAAGAGATTGAACAGCAAAAGGGTGGTGTGTTTGTGAATCTTCCAAGACTAGAAAAAAGAAACATCTGGAGTCAATTGGTGATTCAATTGTAACACATCTAATTGATGAAATATTGCATTGGCATAATGCTATAACAAAAGAGTTGAATGATATAGCTAAAGAAGGCAAGGAATATACAACCCTCAAGAGATTTCTCTGATTTATCTGTTTCCAGGAGATACAATTCATTGCCAAGCTGCAGAGGCAATTAAACTACCACAGTTACAGTATTCAAAGGAAAGAAGCAAAGAAGAAAAGAATATTCTACAAGAGATGATTGACAATAATAAGATTGTCATAAAAGAAGACATATGAAATAAAGGAGAAAGTAATGACATATGATCACGATGAAAATAACTACTCAGCGAAAGAATTACAGCATTTTGACCAAGAAGAATCACAACATTTTGATTCAGAAGATTCATGGCACAAGTATTCAAGGCGCAAGATAAGCAGTCTCAAAATGCAAGCGAAGTCTCAAAATGCAAGCAAAGTCTTAGAATGTTGAAATTTCAGAATCCCAAGTGAGGTAATCATTGATTCTCCGAGATGATAATTGTTTATGATAATTGTCTATATCAATTTTTGCAGGTTAAAATTAGGGCAAAAGCAAGCATTGATGACTACTATCAAGTATTGGCGATTGTCACTGACAATTCGAGGATCAAAAGGATTGCAAAAGACAAGGTCATGTATTCTCCCTTACGCGAATAAATAAAAATACAAATTTTCAATTGACTTCGAATTTCAGGAGAAAGGAAAGTAGATAGAATTGAAGAAGAAAAGAAAAGTGAGTGGTTTGAAGAACAAGTTATAAAAGACGGTTGATAAAAGCAAAATTGTGGAGGTGTACGACATGAAAGAAGAAATAAAAGTATACCGGCCTGATCAGTTCGAGACCGGGGGCAAAGCTAATCTTGAGCAAAAAGCTTTCAAGCATATCAAGTCATTGCTGTCGATGATTATCGCCAAGATTAACGCTGTCAAGCATATCAAGTTATTGCCAAAGCAAAACAGGCTTTTAAGCATATCAAGTCATCGCTAAAAGTAATAAGCATTGATGATCGCTGCCAAGCATTAATGATCGCTATCAAGTGTTGATGATTGCTACCAAACGTTGATGACTGTTGTTAAGCATTGACAATTATCGCCGATGCTGAATAAAATTTCCGCCAAGGCATGGAAAAGATGTGTCAAAAGTTCAGCATTCGACATTCGTTTTCAACGCCTTACCATCCCCAGCCGATGGACTAGCATAGGCGTTCAATAAAATGATCGTCAAAATACTCAAGAAGACGGTGACAGGGAGTAAACGTGATTGGGATGAAAAATTGCAAAAAGCATTATGGGCATACAGAACTACTCATCGCACAGCAACGGAGCAACACCGTATTATTAATCTATGGCATAGAGGCAGTAATCAATTGAAATGCAAGCGGCTTCGCTCAGAATGGCAGTATATCAGTCCATAAAAGATGATGAAAATACAGGAATAAGGCTGAAAGAGTTAGATCTGCTTGATGAAAAACATCTAGCAGCTCAGCATCGATTGTAATCATATCAGGCCAGGTATCGGCCACTTTTGATAAACAAGTTAAACATCGCCCTTTCAAAAAACAGGGGATATGGTGGTAATGTTGAAAAGACCTATAGTGGTCACTCGCCGAACAGGGGGGCAAGTTCGAGCCTAAATGGGACGGGCCGTATATAATAAAAGAAGTATACTCCAATGGGGCATACAAAGTTGCAAATCAAGATGGGCAAGGTATCAGCATACCAGTCAATGCTCGCTTCATCAAGAGATACTATCCCTAAAGAAGTTACTAATTTTGATCCAGAATATTATCAGCATAATGATTCTATATCAAAAGGGGGCAAGAAGGAATAAGATCATGACCATACGTCATCGAAAGAATCTATAAAGAAGAAATTCGCGAGCATATCAACTACATTAGCAAGTATTCTGAAAAGAAAGTGATCATTGTCATCACCAAATAAGTCTGGCAGAGTTAATATCGTCTTGAAGATTTTCTTGAAGACATTAACAAGACTGATATATTATGAACAACACGGACAGATCTTCTTGAAGATTTTATCAGACGGATCCTCTTGAAGATATTATCAAAAGCAGCGACGTATCAATCTCAGTCAAAGAGGCAGTATAGCCAAGCCAAATCCTAAAAGAGCCAAATTGAGCCAAATCAAAAAGATCAAGCTCTGTAAAAAATAAAAATAAAAATTAAAAAAAAAAATGCTCTCAAAGGATCAAGCTCTAAAAGAGCCGGCCAACTATACGTATGACCTATGAAGATCGCCATTCGGGCAGCGGCGAGGAGTCAGTGGCCCTAAAAAGCCCGCGAAGACCATCGTGCGCACCCATGCGGGCAGCTGACGAAGTCAAGGATTCAAAGCCTAAAAGGCCATAAATCCGCGAAGACTAGTCACCGTAACTCCCATGCCGTCTGTATAGCTTCCGCAGCGCCACGGGGAACGGATGAAAATGCCCTCCTGTGAATGGGCTCGACCTTGCAGACGAAGAAAACAGGGGCCGCAGTGCGAGCTTTATGCCAATCGTGCGTAAGACCCTCCAGGTCTAGGGTTTGATTTCAGTAGTAACTCGTGAGGAAGGGCTTAAACCTACTCATTGATGGACTGGCGACCCTAGATTTGGTGCCCAAAGGTAGCCTTGCGAGCCCTGCGAACTCTAGAGAGTTACCGTGGCCAACCCTGTGCGTAAAACCAACAGTTCACCGTCCGGTAGCGTCAATGGGCCCCTCTGATGGACCGTGACCATGGGCTCAAGGCAGTGAGAAGCCCAAAAGCGAACTCTAGAGAGTTACAGCGGCCATCACATAAGACCCATAAGTGCTCCACTACTCAAGAGCTTAAACTGTGTGTGCGCGCGCTCCACTACTCATGAGCTTAAACTGTGTGTGGCTAGCCGAAATTGAAACTTAGTACCGCCAATCTAAATACTCACATATAGAATCCTGCACTAACAAAGCATAAAAGGTTTAAATACAGTCCAGTCCAGTCCAGTTCAGTCCAATCTAGTTCAATCTAGACTAGTTAAGTCTAAGTCAAAATCCAGTTAAGTCAAGGTCAGTCTCGTTCAGTTAAGTATGGTCAGTCAGTCTCGTCCAGTTAAAGTATGGTTAGTCAAAGTGCACTAGCACCATTGCTAAAAAAAATAATAAAAATAATAATAAAAATAATAAAAAAAAAAAAGAGGAGAAGAGAGAAGAAAAAAGAAGAAAAAAAAAGCATAAAGTATTCAAAATGCAGCAAATACATATTTATATATGTTGAAATTTAGATATTCCAATATGCAATTGCCTGATGAAAATTTTGAAATATACAATTTAGATATGCTCAAATATGCAATTGCTTGATGAAAATTTTGAAATATACAATTTAGATATCCCGAAATATACAATCGCCTGATGAAAATTTTAAATGTTGAATAAAATATATGCAAAAATGCGTTTATCTTGAATCAGGTTCAAATGACAGCAACAACAAACACATTCAAGATATTAGCAATTATCTACTCAAAAGTTCAAAATCTTCGAGATCAATTATGAGTTACAGTCCTTTTATCTCTCGCCTTCTCAATATAAAGGAATATCATCGTATAAAACTCTCAAAAGGGGGTAGAGAATAAACTAGTGAAGAAATTATCATTTTCTTCCGGCCAATCTAAAAGGTTCAAGATATACTCTTTAGATTCAATTATCCATCCTTCAAAGGCATCGGCAGGCTTTACTCCGAAAGTATTATCTTTTGAAGAAATTTTTATGCAACATTGACCGAGAAAGGGGGCAGATCTTCAAAGTTATCTATACCTTGGTCTTTCTAAAAATCTCTTATGCAATATGGAGGAATTTATATGTCGGGAATTATAAAATACGACACAGATCTATGCCTTGATCTTCAAAGTTATCTATACCTTGGTCTTTCTAAAAATCTCTTATGCAATATGGAGGAATTTATATGTTGGGAATTATAAAATACGACACAGATCTATGCCTTGGTCTTCAAAGTTATCTATGACTTGGTCTTCAAAGTAATCTATGCCTTGGTCTTCAAAGTTATCTATGCCTTAGTCTTCAAAGTTATCTATGCCTTGGTCTTCAAAGTAATCTATGACTTGGTCTTCAAAGTTATCTATGCCTTGGTCTTTCTAAATAATCTCTTATGCAATATGGAGGAATTCATATGTCGGTAATTATATAATCCAATGTCGTAAACTCCTCATTGTTCTAAACAGCGATATTGCAAGTCTCCAAGTACCAGATCGGACGAAGACAAAGAACAAGCGAAATCTTCATCAATCATGAATAAAGGAGACAATCGAAAAGTTGTTGCGGCAGGAGCAACAGAGTTGATCAAAGAGACCGTTGCAGACTGTTGCAGAATTAAAAGGAAAAAGTCACTGGAGTTTATCAAAGAGACTGTTGCTGTTGAAAGATGGTTTTCTAATCAAGTTGCTCAAAGACAAAGTCGTCACAGCTGTTGCAGAGATGTGTTTCAATGAAAAGAGAACTTCACCTTCTCTAATGAAGCTTCCGCTCGACACTACTGGCTGGGGGCATTCCAGTCTTCTGTTCTAGCGCCATCATTCAAATCTTCTTTTCAAGTGCAATCATCAAGTCTTCCGGTTAAGCACAATCATCAATTCTTCCGTTTGAACGTGAGCATTCAAGTCTTCCGTTTGAACGTGATCAGTCAAATCTTCCGTTTAAACGTGATCAATCAAGTCTTCCGGTCGAGCGTAATCATCAAGTCTTCCGGTTGAGCACAATCATCAAGTCTTCCAATTCAAGTATAATCATCAAATCTTCTGGTCAAATATGAGCATTCAAATCTTCCGGTCGAGCGTAAGCATTCCGGTCTTCTGATCGAACACAATCATTTGATTTTCTAGTCAAAAATAAACATCCAGTCATTCTTCAATTACAATTCATTCAAGATTCTTCAGGAGGAGGAAGATCGATCCTCCATTTCATTTCAAGGATCAATCAAAGAAGGATCGAGGGGGCATCTGTTGAGGCATAATATATATATATATATATATATATATATATATATATATAGATATATCATTGCGGTGGTTAAAGAATCCCATGGTAAAGTTCCTTCTCAAGGGGTAGTTTAAGTATTTTGGTAAAGTTCCTTCTCAAGGGGTAGTTTAGGTATTTTGGTAAAGTTCCTTCTCAAGGGGTAGTTTAGGTATTTTGGTAAAGTTCCTTCTCAAGGGGTAGTTTAAGTATTTTGGTAAAGTTCCTTCTCAAAGGGTAGTTTAGGTATTTTGGTAAAGTTCCAGCTCCATGGGATCCGTTGAAGAAAAGAGAAAGATGAAGAAATCAGTTTAAAGATCAAGAAATCAGCTTCAAGACCACTTTGCGCGGGGTCGCGCAAAGTAAAATGGTTGCGCCGGACCGCGCAAAGTGAACGAGTTGCGTGGGTTAATGAGAAAGTTTGTGTGGGACTGACAGTTTGCGCGAGACTGCACAAAGCATGTCGTTTGCGCGTGTCCGCGCAAAGTATATGACGGTGGGATAAAAATGGTCGGTTGATTATTTTGTCCCACATCGACCAGAACAGAGATTTCCATTGGTGAAAATGTCTATAAATACCCTGCTCTCTCTCTAGAAAGGGGTTCGAAGATTTCAGAAGTGAAAGAAAGACGAAAGAGAAGACAGAAGGTGCGGAGTATTGGATTCCTGTACTTTGCGCGACCGCGTGCAAAGGAGTATTGGACTCCTGAAGTTTGTGCGGACCCGCGCAAAGCAGCATAGGGCTGATATAGTTTGCGCAGACCCGCGCAAAGCATATCGTTTGCGCGGACCCGCGCAAACCGACTGCTGGGCAGTCTGTAACAGTAATGGGTGGTTATGCTGTCGGAATGGTTTGAGTCTTCAGATCTTCAAGTTCTTCTTGTTCAGGAGAAAAGGAAGAATCATCGACAAAGAGGCGTATTCCTCCTAAGTTTCAGGAGATGACCGAAATAGCACCGAGATGCTGCCGGAATCTCCGTTCTTTTGAAGACTACTGATTGACTTGTCTATTCCTCCTAAGTCATTGGAGATGATTGAGATCATCGCCGTTATGCTGTCGAAATTCCTATCTTTCCGAAGACTGGTTGATCAGAACCAAAATTCCTCCTAAGTCTTAGGAGATGACTGAAACAAGCGTTGGAATGCTGATGAAATTTCCATAAGACTATCTTGTCTATTTTGATTGATTGTACTTTATTTTCAGAATCAAGGGAATCAGAGGATGTAAATGAACTCAGAATAAATGTGATCAATGTTCTCTTGTTCTTTCTT
Source organism: Magnolia officinalis (assembly GCA_021015155.1). Lineage (NCBI taxonomy): Eukaryota > Viridiplantae > Streptophyta > Magnoliopsida > Magnoliales > Magnoliaceae > Magnolia > Magnolia officinalis. The sequence continues at coordinate 62,190 of JAJHSJ010001452.1, forward strand.
TGTTATCATTGAATAAATCCCCCAAATCAAATACATTTGTTTCCTTGTCGAAACAGGTCCTTAATTTTTTCGTCATCTCCTTTTCCAATAGTAACTCTAATAAACACTCTTCTGAGGTCGAATTCAGACTATTTTGAGGTCATTGTAATGGTAACTTATCAAGCTTCCAGATGAGACCAGAATTGCGCAATTCAGAGACCGTTCGATATCCTAAAAGCATGTTGGTACTCTTCGATCGTCTTTTCTCAATATGGACTGTAAACCTTTCAAATGGCGCGATCCAACTGAGATGCTCATAAATCCATCCTTTGATGTCGGATTGGCTCAATTTTTACTCATTTGAAAGGTCAATTTAGTGCCTTTCATTCGTCACTGGAATCGTCATATTCTGAGACCATTTGGGCATCCATAGGTGGGATCGCAGTAGTCCTCTTGATTTTGTCCTTCTTCTCCTTTTTCCAATAGTAACCGTCATAAAGACTCTTCTGAGGTCGAATTCAGACTATTTTGAGGTCATTGTAATGGTAACTTGACAAGCTTCCAGATGAGAACAGAATTGCGCAATTCGGAGACCGTTCGATATCCTAAAAGCATGGTGGTACTCTTCGATCGTCTTTTTTCAATATGGAGTCTAAATCTTTCCAAATCGTGCGATCCAACTTAGATGCTCATAACTCCATCATTTCATGTCAGATTGGGTCAATTTCTATTCATCTGAAAGTTACTTTTGTTCTCCTTCATTTCTGAATGGAATCGTCGTATTCCGAGACCATTTGGGATCCATAAGTGGGATCACGGTCATCGATCCTCAATTTCTCCTTCAGCACATTTTCCAAAAGTAACCCTCATAAACACTCTTCCGAGGTCGAATTCAGACTATTTTGAGGTCATTGTAATGGTAACTTGACAAGCTTCCAGATGAGACTAGAATTGCATAATTCGGAGACCGTTCGATATCCTAAAAGCATGTTGGTACTCTTCGATCGTCTTTTCTCAATATGGAGTGTAAACCATTTCAAATTGCGTGATCCAACAAAGATGCCCATAACTCCATCGTTTGATGTCAGATTGGCTTAATTTTTAGGCATCCGAAAGGTCAATTTAGTTCCTTTCATTCCTCACTGGAATCGTCGTATTCCGAGACCATTTGGGCATCCATAGGTAGGATCGCAGTCGTCGGTCCTGATTTTTCCTTCATCTTCCTTTTCCAATAGTAACCCTCATAAGCACTCTTCAGAGGTCCAATTCAGACTATTTTGAGGTGATTGTAATTGTAAGTTGACATCTACTAGATGAGACCAGAATTGCGTAATTCGGAGACCGTTCGATATCCTAAGAGCATGTTGGTACTCTTTGATCATCTTTTCTCAATATGGAGTCTAAATCTTTCCAAATCGTGCGACCCATCTTAGATGCTCATAACTCCATCATTTGATGTCGGATTGGGTCAATTTTTAGTCATCCAAAAGGTAATTTTGTCCTCTTTCATTCCTGACTGGAATCGTCGTATTACGAGACCATTTGGGATCCAAGTGGGATCATAGTCGTCGGTCCTTAATTTTTACTTCATCTCCTTTTCCAATAGTAACTCTCATAAACACTCTTCCGAGGTCGAATTCAGACTATTTTGAGGTCATTGTAATGGTAACTTATCAAGCTTCCAGATGAGACCAGAATTGCGCAATTCGGAGACCGTTCGATATCCTAAAAGCATGTTGGTACTCTTCGATCGTCTCTTCTCAATATGGACTGTAAACGTTTCAAATGGCGCGATCCAACTGAGATGCTCATAAATCCATCCTTTGATGTCGGATTGGCTCAATTTTTTATCATCTGAAAGGTCAATTTAGTGCCTTCAATTCCTCACTGGAATCGTCATATTCTGAGACCATTTGGGCATCCATAGGTGGGATCGCAGTAGTCCATCCGGATTTTTTCCTTCATCTCCTTTTCCAATAGTAACCCTCATAAAGACTCTTCTGAGGTCGAATTCAGACTATTTTGAGGTAATTGTAATGTTAACTTGACAAGCATCCAGATGAGACAAGAATTACGTAATTCGGAGACCGTTCGATATCCTAAAAGCATGGTGGTACTCTTCGATCGTCTTTTTTCAATATTGAGTCTAAATCTTTCCAAATCATGCGATTCAACTTAGATGCTCATAACTCCATCATTTGATGTCAGATTGGGTCAATTTCTATTCATCTGAAAGTTACTTTTGTGCTCTTTCGTTCCTGATTGGAATCGTTGTATTCCGAGACCATTTGGGATCCATAAGTGGGATCATGGTCGTCGGTCCTGAATTTTTCCTTCAGCACATTTTCCAAAAGTAACCCTCATAAACACTCTTCTGAGGTCGAATTCAGACTATTTTGAGGTGATTGTAATTGTAACTTGACAAGCTACTAGATGAGACCAGAATTGCGTAATTCGGAGACCGTTCGATATCCTAAAAGCATGTTGGTACTCTTTGATCATCTTTTCCCAATATGGAGTCTAAATCTTTCCAAATCGCGCGATCCATCTTAGATGCTCATAACTCCATCATTTGATGTCGGATTGGGTCAATTTTTAGTCATCCAAAAGATACTTTTGTCCTCTTTCATTCCTGACTGGAATCGTCGTATTACGAGACCATTTGGGATACATAAGTGGGATCATAGTCGTCGGTCCTTAATTTTTCCTTCATCTCCCTTTCCAATAGTAACTCTAATAAACACTCTTCCGAGGTCGAATTCAGACTATTTTGAGGTCATTGTAATGGTAAGTTATCAAGCTTCCAGATGAGACCAGAATTGCGCAATTCCGAGACCGTTCGATATCCTAAAAGCATGTTGGTACTCTTCGATCGTCTTTTCTCAATATGGACTGTAAACCTTTCAAATGGCGCGATCCAACTGAGATGCTCATAAATCCATCCTTTGATGTCGGATTGGGTCAATTTAGTGCCTTCCATTCGTCACTGGAATCGTCATATTCTGAAACCATTTGGGCATCCATAGGTGGGATCGCAGTAGTCCTCTTGATTTTGTCCTTCATCTCCTTTTTCCAATAGTAACCGTCATAAAGACTCTTCTGAGGTCAAATTCAGACTATTTTGAGGTCATTGTAATGGTAACTTGACAAGCTTCCAGATGAGAACAGAATTGCGCAATTCGGAGACCATTCGATATCCTAAAAGCATGGTGGTACTCTTTGATCGTCTTTTTTCAATATGGAGTCTAAATCTTTCCAAATTGTGCGATCCAACTTAGATGCTCATAACTCCATCATTTGATGTTAGATTGGGTCAATTTCTATTCATCTGAAAGTTACTTTTGTGCTCTTTCATTCCTGAATGGAATCGTCGTATTCCGAGACCATTTGGGATCCATAAGTGGGATCACGGTCGTCGATCCTAAATTTCTCCTTCAGCAAATTTTCCAAAAGTAACCCTCATAAACACTCTTCCGAGGTCGAATTCAGACTATTTTGAGGTCATTGTAATGGTAACTTGACAAGCTTCCAGATGAGACTAGAATTGCGTAATTCGGAGACCGTTCGATATCCTAAAAGCATGTTGGTACTCTTCGATCGTCTTTTCTCAATATGGAGTGTAAACCATTTCAAATTGCGTGATCCAACAAAGATGCCCATAACTCCATCGTTTGATGTCAGATTGGCTTAATTTTTAGGCATCCGAAAGGTCAATTTAGTTCCTTTCATTCCTCACTGGAATCGTCGTATTCCGAGACCATTTGGGCATCCATAGGTGGATCGCAGTCGTCGGTCCTGATTTTTCCTTCATCTCCTTTTCCAATAGTAACCCTCATAACACTCTTCAGAGGTCGAATTCAGACTATTTTGAGGTGATTGTAATTGTAACTTGACAAGCTACTAGATGAGACCAGAATTGCGTAATTCGGAGACCGTTCGATATCCTAAAAGCATGTTGGTACTCTTTGATCATCTTTTCTCAATATGGAGTCTAAATCTTTCCAAATCGTGCGATTCATCTTAGATGCTCATAACTCCATCATTTGATGTCGGATTGGGTCAATTTTTAGTCATCCAAAAGGTACTTTTGTCCTCTTTCATTCTTGATTGGAATCGTTGTATTACGAGACCATTTGGGATCCATAAGTGGGATCATAGTCGTCGGTCCTTAATTTTTCCTTCATCTCTTTTCCAATAGTAACTCTATAATCTCACAATTTCCGAGGTCGAATCAGACTATTTTGAGGTCATTGTAATGGTAACATATCAAGCTTCCAGATGAGACCAGAATTGCGCAATTCGGAGACCGTTCGATATCCTAAAAGCATGTTGGTACTCTTCGATCGTCTTTCTCAATATGAACTGTAAACCTTTCAAATGGCGCGATCCAACTGAGATGCTCATAAATCCATCCTTTGATGTCGGATTGGCTCAATTTTTTTGTCATTGAAAGGTCAATTTAGTGCCTTTCATTCCTCACTGGAATCGTCATATTCTGAGACCATTTGGGCATCCATAGGTGGGATCGCAGTAGTCCATTGATTTTTCCTTCATCTCCTTTTCCAATAGTAACCCTCATAAAGACTCTTCTGAGGTCGAATTCAGACTATTTTGAGGTCATTGTAATGGTAACTTGACAAGCTTCCAGATGAGACCAGAATTGCGCAATTCGGAGACCGTTCGATATCCTAAAAGCATGGTGGTACTCTTCGATCGTCTTTTTCAATATGGAGTCTAAATCTTTCCAAATCGTGCGATCCAACTTAGATGCTCATAACTCCATCATTTGATGTCAGATTGGGTCAATTTCTATTCATCTGAAAGTTACTTTTGTGCTCTTTCATTCCTGATTGGAATCGTCGTATTCCGAGACCATTTGGGATCCATAAGTGGGATCATGGTCGTCGGTCCTGAATTTTTCCTTCAGCACTTTTCCAAAGTAACCCTCATAAACACTCTTTCTGAGGTCGAATTCAGACTATTTTGAGGTGATTGTAATTGTAACTTGACAAGCTACTAGATGAGACCAGAATTGCGTAATTCGGAGACCGTTCGATATCCTAAAAGCATGTTGGTACTCTTTGATCATCTTTTCCCAATATGGAGTCTAAATCTTTCCAAATCGCGCGATCCATCTTAGATGCTCATAACTCCATCATTTGATGTCGGATTGGGTCAATTTTTAGTCATCCAAAAGATACTTTTGTCCTCTTTCATTCCTGATTGGAATCGTCGTATTACGAGACCATTTGGGATCCATAAGTGGGATCATAGTCGTCGGTCCTTAATTTTTCCTTCATCTCCTTTTCCAATAGTAACTCTAATAAACACTCTTCCGAGGTCGAATTCAGACTCTTTTGAGGTCATTGTAATGGTAACTTATCAAGCTTCCAGATGAGCCCAGAATTGCGCAATTCGGAGACCGTTCGATATCCTAAAAGCATGTTGGTACTCTTCGATCGTCTTTTCTCAATATGGACTGTAAACCTTTCAAATGGCGCGATCCAACTGAGATGCTCATAAATCCATCCTTTGATGTCGGATTGGCTCAGTTTCTACTCATTTGAAAGGTCAATTTAGTGCCTTTCATTCCTCACTGGAATCGTCATATTCTGAGACCATTTGGGCATCCATAGGTGGGATGCAGTAGTCCATCCTGATTTTCCTCCTCATCTCCTTTTCCAATAGTAACCCTCATAAAGACTCTTCTGAGGTCGAATTCAGACTATTTTGAGGTCATTGTAATGGTAACTTGACAAGCTTCCAGATGAGACCAGAATTGCGTAATTCGGAGACCGTTCGATATCCTAAAAGCATGCTGGTACTCTTCGATCGTTTTTTTCAATATGGAGTCTAAATCTTTCCAAATCGTCCGATCCAACTTAGATGCTCATAACTCCATCATTTTATGTCAGATTGGGTCAATTTCTATTCATCTGAAAGTTACTTTTGTGCTCTTTCATTCCTGATTGGAATCGTCGTATTCCGAGACCATTTGGGATCCATAAGTGCGATCATGGTCGTCGGTCCTGAATTTTTCCTTCAGCACATTTTCCAAAAGTAACCCTCATAAACACTCTTCCGAGGTCGAATTCAGACTATTTTGAGGTCATTGTAATGGTAACTTGACAAGCTTCCAGATGAGACTAGAATTGCGTAATTCAGAGACCGTTCGATATCCTAAAAGCATGTTGGTACTCTTCGATCGTCTTTTCTCAATATGGAGTGTAAACCATTTCAAATTGCGTGATCCAACAAAGATGCCCATAACTCCATCGTTTGATGTCAGATTGGCTTAATTTTTAGGCATCCGAAAGGTCAATTTAGTTCCTTTCATTCCTCACTGGAATCGTCGTATTCTGAGACCATTTGGGCATCCATAGGTAGGATCGCAGTCGTCGATCCTGATTTTTCCTTCATCTCCTTTTCCAATAGTAACCCTCATAAGCACTCTTCAGAGGTCGAATTCAGACTATTTTGAGGTGATTGTAATTGTAACTTGACAAGCTACTAGATGAGACCAGAATTGCGTAATTCGGAGACCGTTCGATATCCTAAAAGCATGTTGGTACTCTTTGATCATCTTTTCTCAATATGGTCTAAATCTTTCCAAATCGTGCGTCCCATCTTAGATGCTCATAACTCCATCATTTGATGTCGGATTGGGTCAATTTTTAGTCATCCAAAAGGTACTTTGTCCTCTTTCATTCCTGACTGGAATCGTCGTATTACGAGACCATTTGGGATCCATAAGTGGGATCATAGTCGTCGGTCCTTAATTTTTCCTTCATCTCCTTTTCCAATAGTAACTCTCATAAACACTCTTCCGAGGTCGAATTCAGACTATTTTGAGGTCATTGTAATGGTAACTTATCAAGCTTCCAGATGAGACCAGAATTGCGCAATTCGGAGACCGTTCGATATCCTAAAAGCATGTTGGTACTCTTCGATCGTCTTTTCTCAATATGAACTGTAAACCTTTCAAATGGCGCAATCCAACTAAGATGCTCATAAATCCATCCTTTGATGTCGGATTGGCTCAATTTTTTGTCATCTGAAAGGTCAATTTAGTGCCTTTCATTCCTCACTGGAATCGTCATATTTTGAGACCATTTGGGCATCCATAGGTGGGATCGCAGTAGTCCATTCAGATTTTTTCCTTCATCTCCTTTTTCCAATAGTAACCCTCATAAAGACTCTTCTGAGGTCGAATTCAGACTATTTTGAGGTCATTGTAATGGTAACTTGACAAGCTTCCAATGAGACCAGAATTGCGCAATTCGGAGACCGTTCGATATCCTAAAAGCATGGTGGTACTCTTCGATCGTCTTTTTTCAATATGGGGTCTAAATCTTTCCAAATCGTGCGATCCAACTTAGATGCTCATAACTCCATCATTTGATGTCAGATTGGGTCAATTTCTATTCATCTGAAAGTTACTTTTGTGCTCTTTCGTTCCTGATTGGAATCGTCGTATTCCGAGACCATTTGGGATCCATAAGTGGGATCATGGTCGTCGGTCCTGAATTTTTCCTTCAGCACATTTTCCAAAAGTAACCCTCATAAACACTCTTCGAGGTCGAATTCAGACTATTTTGAGGTCATTGTAATGGTAACTTGACAAGCTACTAGATGAGACAGAATTGCGTAATTCGAAGACCGTTCGATATCCTAAAAGCATGTTGGTACTCTTCGATCATCTTTTCCCAATATGGAGTCTAAATCTTTCCAAATCACGCGATCCATCTTAGATGCTCATAACTCCATCATTTGATGTCGGATTGGGTCAATTTTTAGTCATCCAAAAGGTACTTTTGTCCTCTTTCATTCCTGATTGGAATCGTCGTATTACGAGACCATTTGGGATCCATAAGTGGGATCATAGTCGTCGGTCCTTATTTTTTCCTTCATCTCCTTTTCCAATAGTAACCTAATAAACACTCTTCGAGGTCGAATTCAGACTATTTTGAGGTCATTGTAATGGTAACTTATCAAGCTTCCAGATGAGACCAGAATTGCGCAATTCGGAGACCGTTCGATATCCTAAAAGCATGTTGGTACTCTTCGATCGTCTTTTCTCAATATGGACTGTAACCTTTCAAATGGCGCGATCCAACTGAGATGCTCATAAATCCATCCTTTGATGTCGGATTGGCTCAATTTTACTCATTTGAAAGGTCAATTTAGTGCCTTTCATTCTCGTCACTGAATCGTCATATTCTGAGACCATTTGGGATCCATAGGTGGGATTGCAGTAGTCCATCCTGATTTTTCCTTCATCTCCTTTTCCAATAGTAACCCTCATAAAGACTCTTCTGAGGTCGAATTCAGACTATTTTGAGGTCATTGTAATGGTAACTTGACAAGCTTCCAGATGAGACCAGAATTGCGCAATTCGGAGACCGTTCGATATCCTAAAAGCATGGTGGTACTCTTCGATCGTCTTTTTCAATATGGGTCTAAATCTTTCCAAATCGTGCGATCCAACTTAGATGCTCATAACTCCATCATTTGATGTCATTTGGGTCAATTTCTATCATCTGAAAGTTACTTTTGTGCTCTTTCATTCCTGATTGGAATCGTCGTATTCCGAGACCATTTGGGATCCATAGGGGATCATGGTCGTCGGTCCTGAATTTTTCCTTCAGCACATTTTCCAAAAGTAACCCTCATAACACTCTTCCGAGGTCGAATTCAGACTATTTTGAGGTCATTGTAATGGTAACTTGACAAGCTTCCAGATGAGACTAGAATTGCGTAATTCGGAGACCGTTCGATATCCTAAAAGCATGTTGGTACTCTTCGATCGTCTTTTTCTCAATATGGAGTGTAACCATTTCAAATTGCGTGATCCAACAAGATGCCATAACTCCATCGTTTGATGTCAGATTGGCTTAATTTTTAGGCATCCGAAGGTCAATTTAGTTCCTTTCATTCCTCACTGGAATCGTCGTATTCCGAGACCATTTGGGCATCCATAGGTAGGATCGCAGTCGTCGGTCCTGAATTTTCCTTCATCACCTTTTCCAATAGTAACCCTCATAAGCACTCTTCAGAGGTCGAATTCAGACTATTTTGAGGTGATTGTTTTGTAACTTGACAAGCTACTAGATGAGACCAGAATTGCGTAATTCGGAGACCGTTCGATATCCTAAAAGCATGTTGGTACTCTTTGACATCTTTTCTCAATATGGAGTCTAAATCTTTCCAAATCGTGCGATCCATCTTAGATGCCCATAACTCCATCATTTGATGTCGGATTGGGTAATTTTTAGTCATCCAAAAGGTACTTTTGTCCTCTTTCATTCCTGACTAGAATCGTCGTATTACGAGACCATTTGGGATCCATAAGTGGGATCATAGTCGTCGGTCCTTAATTTTTCCTTCATCTCCTTTTCCAATAGTAACTCTCATAAACACTCTTCCGAGGTCGAATTCAGACTATTTTGAGGTCATTGTAATGGTAACTTATCAAGCTTCCAGATGAGACCAGAATTGCGCAATTCGGAGACCGTTCGATATCCTAAAAGCATGTTGGTACTCTTCGATCGTCTCTTCTCAATATGGACTGTAAACGTTTTCAAATGGCGCGATCCAACTGAGATGCTCATAAATCCATCCTTTGATGTCGAATTGGCTCAATTTTTGTCATTGAAAGTTAATTTAGTGCCTTCATTCCTCACTAGAATCGTCATATTCTGAGACCATTTGGGCATCCATAGGTGGGATCGCAGTAGTCCATCCTGATTTTTTCCTTCATCTCCTTTTCCAATAGTAACCCTCATAAAGACTCTTCTGAGGTCGAATTCAGACTATTTTGAGGTATTGTAATGGTAACTTGACAAGCTCCAGATGAGACCAGAATTGCGTAATTCGGAGACCATTCGATATCCTAAAAGCATGGTGGTACTCTTCGATCGTCTTTTTCAATATTGAGTCTAAATCTTTCCAAATCGTGCGATTCAACTTAGATGCTCATAACTCCATCATTTGATGTCAGATTGGGTCAATTTCTATTCATCTGAAAGTTACTTTTGTGCTCTTTCATTCCTGATTGGAATCGTCGTATTCCGAGACCATTTGGGATCCATAAGTGGGATCATGGTCGTCGGTCCTGAATTTTTCCTTCAGCACATTTTCCAAAGTACCCTCATAAACACTCTTCTGAGGTCGAATTCAGACTATTTTGAGGTGATTGTAATTGTAACTTGACAAGCTACAGATGAGACCAGAATTGCGTAATTCGGAGACCGTTCGATATCCTAAAAGCATGTTGGTACTCTTGATCATCTTTCCCATATGGAGTCTAAATCAATTTCCAAATCGCACGATCCATCTTAGATGCTCATAACTCCATCATTTGATGTCGGATTGGGTCAATTTTTAGTCATCCAAAAGGTACTTTTGTCCTCTTTCATTCCTGACTGGAATCGTCGTATTACGAGACCATTTGGGATCCATAAGTGGGATCATAGTCGTCGGTCTTTAATTTTTCCTTCATCTCATTTTCCAATAGTAACTCTCAATAAACACTCTTCCGAGGTCGAATTCAGACTATTTTGAGGTCATTGTAATGGTAACTTATCAAGCTTCCAGATGAGACCAGAATTGCGCAATTCGGAGACCGTTCGATATCCTAAAAGCATGGTGGTACTCTTCGATCGTCTTTTTTCAATATGGAGTTTAAATCTTTCCAAATCGTTCGATCCTCCTTAGATGCTCATTACTCCATCATTTGATGTCAGATTGGGTCAATTTCTATTCATCCGAAAGTTACTTTTGTGCTCTTTCATTCCTGAATGGAATCGTCGTATTCCGAGACCATTTGGGATCCATAAGTGGGATCATGGTCGTCGATCCTCAATTTTTTCCTTTCAGCACATTTTCCAAAAGTAACCATTATAAACACTCTTCCAAGGTCGAATTCAGACTATTTTGAGGTCATTGTAATGGTAACTTGACAAGCTTCCAGATGAGACCAGAATTGCGTAATTCGGAGACCGTTCGATATCCTAAAAGCATGTTGGTACTCTTCGATCGTCTTTTCTCAATATGGAGTGTAAACCATTTCAAATTGCGTGATCAACAAAGATGCTCATAACTCCATCGTTTTATGTCAGATTGGCTTATTTTTAGGCATCCGAAAGGTCAATTTTTCCTTTCATTCCTCACTGGAATCGTCGTATTCCGAGACCATTTGGGCATCCATAGGTAGGATCGCAGTCGTCGGTCCTGATTTTTCTTCATCTCCTTTTCCAATAGTAACCCTCATAAGCACTCTTCAGAGGTCGAATTCAGACTATTTTGAGGTGATTGTAATTTTAACTTGACAAGCTACTAGATGAGACCAGAATTGCGTAATTCGGAGACCGTTCGATATCCTAAGAGCATGTTGGTACTCTTTGATCTTCTTTTCTCAATATGGAGTCTAAATCTTTCCAAATCGTGCGATCCATCTTAGATGCTCATAACTCCATCATTTGATGTCGGATTGGGTCAATTTTTAGTCATCCAAAAGGTACTTTTGTCCTCTTTCATTCCTGACTGGAATCGTCGTATTACGAGACCATTTGGGATCCATAAGTGGGATCATAGTCGTCGGTCCTTAATTTTTCTTCATCTCCTTTTCCAATAGTAACTCTCATAACACTCTTCCGAGGTCGAATTCAGACTATTTTGAGGTCATTGTAATGGTAACTTATCAAGCTTCCAGATGAGACCAGAATTGCGCAATTCGGAGACCGTTCGATATCCTAAAAGCATGTTGGTACTCTTCGATCGTCTTTTCTCAATATGGACTGTAAACCTTTCAAATGGTGCGATCCAACTGAGATGCTCATAAATCCATCCTTTGATGTCGGATTGGCTCAATTTTTTGTCATCTGAAAGGTCAATTTAGTGCCTTTCATTCCTCACTGGAATCGTCATATCTGAGACCATTTGGGCATCCATAGGTGGGATTGCAGTAGTCCATCCTGATTTTCTCCTTCATCTCCTTTCCAATAGTAACCCTTGTTTCGACAAGAAAACAAAGTATTTGATTTGGGAATTATCTTATTCAATCATAACAATGAAATAATTACAAAAACAATCATCACACTTCATTGATTCTGAATTCATTTACATCCTCAAGTATCCCTTGATTCTAAGATAGTTTACAAAGAATTCGTTACAAGTTACAGTTATCGTAGTTAAATTTCGGCAGCATAACAGCGCCAATCTCAATCATCTCCTATGACTTAGGAGGAATGGATGAATTGGCCAACAGTCTTCAAGAGGACGGAGATTCCGGCAGCATAACAGTGCTATTTCTGTCATCTCCTGAAACTTAGGAGGAACACGCCTTTTCATCGATGATTCTTCCTTTTCTCCTGAACAAGAAGAACCTGAAGACTTGAAGACTCGAGCGAGCCATTCTGACAGCATAACAGCCCGTTGCTGTTATAGACTGAGCAGCAGTCGGTTTGCGCTGATCCGCGCAAACGATATACTTTGCGCGGGTCCAAAACTATCTTAACCTATGCTGCTTTGCGCGGATTAGCGCACAAACTTCAGGAGTCCAATACTCCTTTGCGCGCGGTCGCACAAAGTGCAGGAGTCCAATACTCCGCACCTTCTGTCTTCTCTTTTGTCTTTCTTTCACTTCTGAAATCTTCCAACCCCTTTTGAGAGGAGGAACGGGGTATTTATAGACATTTTCTTCAATGGAAATCTCTGTTCTGGTCGATGTGGGACAAAATAATCAACCAACCCTTTTGATCCCAACATCATATACTTTGCGCGGACACGCGCAAACGATATGCTTTGCGCGGTCTCGCGCAAACTGTCATTCCCCGCGCAAACTGTCTTCATTGACCCCTCGCGCAACCTATTCACTTTACGCAGTTTGGCGCAACTGTTTCACTTTGCGCGAATCTGCGCAAAGTGGTCTTGAAGCTGATTTCTTTATTTTCAAAATTGATTTCTTGATCTTTCTCATCTTCTTTCCTTGCTTATTTTATGCCTCAACAGATGCCCCTTGATTCGTTTTTTTTTTTTCTCGAAAATCAAAGAAAAGGATCAACCAGTTATCTTCTGCAGAGTTTGCGTGACCCCGCGCAAAGCTCCGGTCGAGTACTGTATTCGGCCATAAAGGCTATAAATAGTCCAACTACTTAGTCATTTTCACGAACCATTCTCTGCTGAAACTCTGCTCTGGCGATTTTCTTCCGCGCAAAACCTCCGGCTTTGCGCGACGACCCGCGCGCAACCTTTTTACTTTGCGCGATTTTTCTTTTGAACTTGAAATTTCGCGCAAAGTACTCTGTACTTAACCAATTTTCCTTTTGAACTGTCCCCAACACTTAGCCATTTTCTTTCTTCTTCTTTTCTTACTTTCTTTATCTTACTTTCATGGCTCGAATTAAACAAACGGGCTCGTCTTGTAACTCCTTCTGACTCTCCTCCTTCTGATCAGCCTCCTGCTAAGCGGACAAAGACCACTTCCAAAAATCCCGCTTACTTCAAAGAACCCTTCTTCCCACCTTCGACTTTTCTGACCGTATTAGATCTTTACCTTCTCCCATTCACAAATCTATATCTTTGGAGACATCAAATGTCCACCAAAACATGGCAGAGAATATGACTGGGATGAATGGTTGAAGACCACTGCTCATATTCGAACTGATAGTGAGAGAGCACCTCTCCGTGAAGAAACTCCTCCTGCTTCTCGCCCAAAGAAAACTCACCACAATAAGGCGAAAGAATTTGCAGAAAAGATCAAGGAACATAAGAAGAAGAGGCTTCAAAACTCGTGGGACTCAGTACGAGTTGTCGAAGGTATTATGAAGTTTGATAATCCTCATGCGGAGGGCATGACAATCATTCCGATCAAGGTATATCGCCATCAGTCCATGCTAGACTGCGAGTCCAAAGATTACGTTCACGGCGAGAGATTAATGTATACTGAATCATGGACTTCAAGAGAGCCCCGAATCCTGGAGGGAACTATTCGAACTCAGAAACCGCGACAGAGGATAGGAGAAGTTCATCCCATGATCTTCTTAACTCCTTTCCAAATCCTCATGATCTCTTTCCTTCTCATTTTTATGAGACAGTGCGAAAACGCTTCAGAGATCGGGAGCAACTCTGGGGACAGGCAGAATTCTGCATCAGAGGCATGTTAACTGCTCGTCGATACTATTCTGAATGGGCGGAAGCTATATTGCTTAAACATACGAGCACTCTTGCAAAGATCGGCCTTTATGATGCAATAGAAGTGACCTCCAAATAGTTCTATAGGGAACCCAATATTCTGAAAGGTTTCCTTGAATACTGGTCGCCTACAACCAACTCCTTCCATCTTCCTTACGGTGAAATGAGTATATCTCTCTGGGACCTTCACTGCATAGCCGGTCTCACAATAACAGGCAAATTCTATGATGAATTCATTCCAACAAACAGAGAATTGGCCTTTGTATCTTCTCCAGACCGCAAGCCTTCCATTTCTGAGACTACTATAGAGTTATTCAAAGAGATGGGCAAATTTCCCAACCTCCACAAAATTTCCCCTCTTCAATGGCTAGCTCATTTTTCTAGGGGTCTCAGGTATTTATCAATCCAACAACTGATCTTCCTCCTTGTATTCTTGCTATTTAGCCATTCTTGCATATTAACCTCCTTATTTTCTTTGAAGGTTTCGCGACTGCCACTCTAAAGAACTAACAAAGCTTCGAGATGCAATAAGAAGAAAGCCAGAATATAGTTCTTTCGGAAAGCTTGCAGCATTCTTGGCTTTCTGGCTAAGCTTAGTTGTATTGCCCAGCTCCAAATGGGTAGATGTTATTCGTCCCAGTGTTTTTGTTGTGGCTGGTGCTTTAGCGGAGGGCCATAAATATTCTCTTGCTCCTCCCGTATTATGTTCTATCTACAGGGCTCTTGGAGAAGTCGCTACTCACATAAAAGACCCAATTCTTGGAGCTTCATCTGCGTATACTTCTTGGCATTATATTACGGGGTGGCTTGGAGTTTATTTTCCCTGGACTTTTGAAGCTCCGGAACAAGCATATACTCATCCTTCTCACCTTCCACTCTGGTTCTTCCAGCAAAGAGCAATGGCAAAAAGGGCATATGAGTGGGTTGCCAACAAATTCGGGATGATGATCAGATAAACTTTTTTCAGTTCCGCCTACATCGCTACACCGAAGATACAGATATGGTGGACAATGAAACCCTTACTGCAGCAGAAAGAGCTTTCTTCTTTCTTTTTCCATTCGATCATGTAGTTTGCCTCTTCGGAAAGGGACAGAATTCTGGAGAGAACCTTACTACCCCAGTCGCTTTGCTCGTCAATTTGGTTATGATCAAACTGTACCACAAGACTGCGGGCTTGTTACCAGAAAAATGCGCTGCTATGGAACTGTTCCTCTTAACTGGGCCATGATATGGAAACAGTTGTTGAATGGTTGCGTTGGATCCCGCTTCATAATCCCAAGATGTGATCGCATCGTTCGTACATCGTATAGCTGGATGCGATGGTGGGATCACAATCATACCTAGTTACTAAATGCTTGCCAGTAGATTCTTCTATCTTTCTTCATCCGCCCAGACTAAGGGCAGAAATTTAGAGAGCGAAATTGGCTATATTCCAGAAAAGAGTCATGCATCTCATCCCGGAGAGATCTGTAGGAAGATATCTTTGGAAGATCCGATTCGTGAAATCAAGCCCATTAATACTTTGGATGGCTGGTTTGCTTACGGAGATCTGAGAGAATTCGAGAAATCTCGTCGGGACTCTTCATATCAAGCCACAGGCGATGCTGTAGGTGCCTCTTCTCCAATTCCTGTAGAGACTGCAGCGGTTCAAGAAGGACCAGCTATTGGTACTTCCGTATCTCCTTCACAACCCCTTGGTCCTAGTCCATCTTTTCCGATGACTAGATCAAGAACGCGTTTGCAAACATCATCCCCTATTCCTTCCAAAATGACTCGCCAAGCATCTGCTTCCCCTATGGTCCAAGAGTCTGCACCGGAGAGCAGCAAACCCATTTCTTACAAAGGGAAGCAGGTTATTATTGAAGAGGTTACGAAGAAGAAATTTGGAAGATGAAAGTTCAGCTTCATCATCAGATACAACTGAATCTTCACAATACGACGACAGCGGAGATAGCGATAGCGGTGAAGATAAAGATGATGATTTTGAAGAAGGTGAAGTTGATATTGGCGAAGAAGAGGAAACACTGTGAAAGAATTGAGGTAGAATCTTCCCTGCAATTGCTAAGACTTTTCCTGGCACCAATGTTCCTGTTAAATCTCCTGCAGCTGAGAAAGATGATGAGGAATTTTAGATTATGGAGAATATGGGTATTCACCAGGTAAAGGAAATTTTCATATACATATTTCATTTCAACAACTTATATATATTAATATGTTTAATCATTGCGTCTCCCTTTTTTAGGCGCCCAAGTTGCGGAAATAGGTGCTATCTCTCCAATGAACCCTCCTGTGGTAACTTCACCAAAAGCACCCGTAATTCCATTGGTAGTGCAAAGAGTAGTGGCTCGCGAAATCATATTTCCTACAGAGACTACTGACTTGCCAACTCCGACTACCAGAGATTCAAGTACGGAGGCTAGAGCACCATCCTTTGTTGATATGGTGGAGTTGGGCCCTTCTATGATTCAGAGAACTTCTCCTTCTGTTAGTCATGCCCATTAGTAGGTATATAAATATATTGGTATCTTTATTAAGACTATATATTTCATAATAATATATTGAATATCTTTCTTCTTTTGCTATAGGAACTTCTCCTTGCAGCGGTGCAGCTAGTTCTGATTCTGTAGCCACTACTTCTGAAATATCGTCTTTTGCGAAGATCCCTATTCACAAAATGCTTATGGTGAAATATTCTTTGTCAGCAATAATCTATAACTTCAGAAATCCTGATCAATGGTTAGATTTGGATGTTGCTATAGAAGTTTTGGAAAGCTCTGCCAAGATGGCCAGAATAAACATATCTCCTTTGCGAGATTCTCTCCTTAGATTCCGTGATTCGGTAATTTCTTGGCATCGGTAGAGAATGTTCAATTGCCCCTGAGATTTTAGAGTATAGAAAGCAGCTAGCTTCATCTCAAGATCAAGTCTTTCTATCGGCTTCATCGATTTCTAAACTTGAACAAGAGCGTATGATTCTTCAAGATCAACAAAAGGCTTATATTGATGGAAAAGCGATTATCCAAGATCGTATTGCAGTCCTGAAGAAGAGGAAATCTCTCAACTGGAGAGAAGGTATCATGAGCAATCTTTAGCCCTTCAAGATGTTGAAGAGAAGATACGAGCAAATGCTCAATCCATTGATATTGAAAAATCTGCACAACTTCAAGGAAAAGAAATGATCGCTTCTTTGGAGGATAAACTCGCTGGCGTTCCTGATCAAGCAAAGCTTATTCTTGAAGAAAAACCTAAACATGATGCAACTCGGACACAATTGAAAAAGAAGATTGTGCAGATATTGGAAGTAATGGGGATTACAGAAGATCTTTAAACATGTAATTTTGAACATGTAATCTTTTGCTTTCATGTTTCTTTTGACATAATTTATTTGACTTTTTGCTTTCATGATAACATTTATTTGAGATGTTTATAATAGCATTTCATATTGTATGTTTATACTAATATTATTAAATTATATTATCTCTATACAATAATTTCATTATATCCTTTACAATTTCTAAGTCTTTTATGCTTTGTTAGTGCGGGACTCTCTATGTGAGTATTTAGATTGGCGGTACTAAGTTTTGATTTAATTAGCCACACACAGTTTAAGCTCATAAGTAGTGGAGCATGCGCACACACAGTTTATGCTCATGAGTAGTGGAGCACTTATGGGTCTTATGTGATGGCCACTGTAACTCTCTAGAGTTCTCTTTTGGGCTTCTCACTGCCTTGAGCTCATGGTCACGGTCCATCAGAGGGGCCCATTGACGCTACCGACGGACGGTGAACTGTTGGTTTTACGCACAGGGTTGGCCACGGTAACTCTCTAGAGTTCGCAGGGCTCGCAAGGCTACCTTTGGGCACAAATCTAGGGTCGCCAGTCCATCAATGAGTAGGTTTAAGCCCTTCCTCACGAGTTACTACTGAAATCAAACCCTAGACCTGGAGGGTCTTACGCACGGTTGGCATAAAGCTCGCACTGCGGCCCCTGTTTTCTTCGTCTGCAAGGTCGAGCCCATTCACAGGAGGGCATTTTCATCCGTCCCCGTGGCGCTGCCGGAAGCTATACAGACGGCATGGGAGTTACGGTGACTAGTCTTCGCGGATTTATGGCCTTTTTAGACTTTGAATCCTTGACTTCGTCGCTGCCCGCATGGGTGCGCACGATGGTCTTCGCGGGCTTTTTTAGGGCCACTCCTGACTCCTCGCCGCTGCCGAATGGCGATCTTCATAGGTCTTACGTATAGTTGGCCGACTCTTTTTAGAGCTTGATCCTTTGAGAGCATTTTTTTTTTTTTTTTTTTTTTTTTTTTTTGATCTTTTTTTGATTTGGCTCCATTTGGCTCTTTTAGGATTTGGCTTGGCTATACTACCTCTTTGATTGTTATTGATGTATCCTTACTTTTGATAATATCTTCAAGAATATCCGTGCCTTGTAAGGCAATAATATTTATCTTCAAAGTCCGTCCGCCTTATGAGGCTATATTTATATATATATATATATATATAATATATATATATATATATTATATATATATATAGATATATATATCATCATCATTTGCAAATATAGTAGATATTTTGAGAATATCTTCAAGAAGACCCATCTTATGTAAGGCAAAATATTTCCAGCTGATATTTCCAGCTTAAATGATATCTTCTAGAGAATCTTCAGGATGATATTAACTTTGTCAATCTTACTTGATGATGATGGTCATATATATTTTTTCAGATTTGATGCTTGATAATTGACATGTTGTGAACTTTCTCTTCATAGCTTCTTTTTGTTGACATATAGACATGATTTTATTCATCTTTGCCCCCTTTAATACAGAATCATTATACTGATAATATTCTGAGTCAAAATCAGCATGTCTATCTTCAGGGGTAGTATCTTTTGATGAAGCGGGCGTTGACAGGTATACTGATACCCTGTCCCTCTTGATTTGCGATTCTATATGCCCCATTGGAGTATACTTCTTTTACCACATATGGACCGTCCCATTTAGGCTCGAACTTGCCCCCTGTCCGGCGAGTGACCACTATAGGTCTTTTCAGCATTAACACCATATCCTTTTTTGAAAGAGCGGTATTTAACTTGTTTATCAAAGGCAGCCGATATTCTGGCCTGATATGACTGTAACCGCTGCTGCTAGCTACAGACGCTTCTCATCAAGCAGATCTAATTCTTTCAAGCCTTTTTTTTTGCATTTTCATCATCTGTTATAGACTGATGTACTGCTATCGCTATCCGGAGTGATGCCACCTGCATTTCAATTGGGATAACTGTTTCTATTCCATAAATTAATGAATAAGGTGTCGCCCCTGTTGCTGTACGATGAGTGGTTCTGTAGGCCCATAATGCTTCTTGTAACTTTTCATCCCAATCGCGTTTATTGCCCGTCACCGTTTTTTTCATTATTTTGACGATCGTTTTGTTAAACGCCTCTGCTAGTCCATTGGCTGGAGGTGTTTGAAAACGAATGCTGAATGCCAAACTTCTGACATAACTTTTCCATGCCTCTATTCTTAAAAGGAGTTCATTATCAGTGATGATCTTTGTCGGAATACCATGATGATATATTATAGCATGCCGGATGAAATTGACCACGTCTTTCTCTTTAACATACGCAAGGCGACTGCTTCGGTCCATTGGAGAATTAGTCTGTTGCTGCCAGGATGTACTGTTTTCCTTTTGATGAAGGGGGATTTATAGAACCAATCACGTCGAGTCCCCATGCTGAAAAAGGCCAAGAAGTAACAGACTGATGTAATCTTCTGGGGAACATGTATTACATCCCGTGTATTTGCATTCGTGACATCTGTTTGCATATTCTATTGCATCTTTGAACATAGTAGGCCAATAATAACCCATTCGATGTATTCTATGGCACAAATTTCGGC